>VYZX01008656.1:8302-23753 GCA_013401335.1 Brachypteracias leptosomus | reverse complement strand
TTAACATCATTTTACAGATAATCTTACGTCATCTAAACAATGATCATGAAAAATGAAACACCTTCATCTAACTTTATTAAACAGTGAGTCTGATGGAGTTATGGAGTTTGGAATTCAGTTCCTGAAACTATAATGTAATTACAGAATTTTAGAAAATTTAAGGTAAATATTCAATTGTCACTCAGTCTTTTAAGGTATTATCAAAATCTCTGTTGAAGGGACTTAGACTGAAAATTGAGTTTCCTCATAATTGTTGTCTCACAGACAGACCATGGAAATGGTCTATTTAACGGTGTACCTATGAAACTGCAAAACTATTTTATGAAGAAAATGTTAAAACAATTTGGTTTCATCTGTGCTGGTGCAGAAATAACTATGTTTCAGGCCTAATGTATAATAAATGCTCGTGTGGAACTGAGATAGACTTTAAACCACAAAATTCAATCTCACCTTTCCTCTGCTCTGTTTCAGGCAGGCCTGTTTCTGGTGTACTCCCTGGGCTGGAAGGAAGTCGCAGTTTGGTTTTGGAGCTTTTGCCTTGAAATTGTTCTGTCCTTCCCCAGCTTCCTTCCCTCCTTCTCAATTTCATGTCTATAATGAAATGAGAAGTTCAAAAGGCTGTTGACTGACAGTTTCTGAAGCAGGTGGCATTTATGATAAAGGCCTGGTACTTTGTTTTCTCTCTGGTATGCCATATAACAGCAGTCAGTATCATGCCTTGACTCAGACATGCAACTGCTCTTAATATTTGAGAATTTAAAAAAAAAAGTGATGATCTTTTGCATGCAAGGACTTCAAAAGAATGTAGAAGAAACACAAAATTGTTCAGCGCATGTGAAATATGAATTTAAGACATCAGATCAGCCTTTCACAAAGGTCATTAAAATGTTAATAGAGCAGTGCTATTTCTCTTTTTCACACTCTGCATATTCTGAACATCAGGAATCCAGCTTCTTGTTAGTTAGAGAAAACTAATTTTTAACCATGTATCCATTCAAGCTATGAAATAATATCAAATACAAGAAATGTTTCTAACTCTGGAAATGAAAAGTTGTGTCAGATGCTATAGAAATGACAAGAAATCTTTGGAGAGGAATTACAAATACTTTAGGAAAAATGCAATGTTATCTTTGCTCTTCTGATTTTTACTTTTGACATGAAAAAACAGTATCAAAGATATTGAAGAGTGCTTGAGGAAAGAATCTGCCTGCAATGCTTACAATTTCAAGGTAGCACTAGTGCTTGGGGTCTGCTGTGTGCTGTACCCATCACAGGGTGAAGGGAGATCTGAGAGAGGTAGGCTGTTGCTCAGCTTCAAAGAAGTCTGCAGTTAACCCCACCAAGAAACAACATTCTGGAGAATAGCTCAGGAGCCTACAGGCCTTGCATGGTCATTTGAAGCCATTGCCAGAATAAACTACATAGCATTCCTGTCACTGAGTTTATTCCAAATAGGATGGCAACAGCCACTACATGGATTTATACATTGAGTCAGGCCTATTTCCTGAATGATAACTATTGACTAATGTAATCTGTATTTCAGAAACATTTTTTCTTCTTCTTATAGAACAAAAATTTAGAAGAAAAACACTGAAAACAGGAATTAAAACATGAGACAATTAAGTTTTTGATACAGAAAAGGAAGAAAAAGAAAAGCAAAACCAGGGAACTCAGTAAAATTTAACAAGATAATGTCCTATGTACACACTGTATCTGTATCTGTAGATTTGGAACCCACTGCAATTCTACAATGACAGCCCACTTGACAGATGTCGATAACAGTGTTATCACCATGTTTAGGGACATCACCAAAGAAGCCTCCTCTTTGGAAATGAAGCCAACATTAATGAAGGCAACTCAAATCGAGTGTCTCAAGATTTTGCATAGTTCATATTTATATTATATTCTAGAAACTCCACATTGTCTGTAAACTGGAGTGGTTAAAAAAAAAAAAAAGAGAAGGGGTATTTTTGTAAAATCATTTCCTGGTTTTCATTCAAAAATTATTTTAATGTAAATTAAATTTTCTCCTTTTTTTTTTTTCTCTTTTTCGATGGAGTGTGGCAGAATAGGTAACTCCCAAGCTATAAAAATATGAAAATTGGAGTAAAAAATACAAGTAATCCATTTTTCTTTCACCAAACTTTCCCTACTTTGAAAAAGATTCAAATGGAAACAGGAAAAAAAAATCCCTTTAAATATACTACATTGCATTGGTTTTAGTGAGGAGAAAAGAATAACATCATGACACAGAAAGAAAAAAAGAGGGAAGGAAAATATAGCTGACAACTCATTTGTAGTTAGTTTTCAAAAATCTCCCATTTGTCAGTGAAAAAAAGTTTTTGTTAAACTATCTGACTTCCCTAAACCTACGAAAATCACATCTCCTTATTTTCTTCCCTGGGTTTGACCATCTTGCTTGTCAATTTATCACAGTAGCACATAAAACCAATCAAACACCAAGCCTGTCATATTCATTTCATGCTATGTGAAAAAGAGGTCAGACTGAATGTCAGTTGTGAATCAAGGCCTTCAAGTATGTCCTTCCCTCCCCCTCTGCAGAACACCAGGACTGTTTTCCTGGGTATATCTCACTCAGCCATGTGCAATTTATTGTGTTCGCTGTAATGAAACTCACAGTGATGATACTTGGAAAATTAGTATGTCCAAGCAATGAAGCCATTGATTCTCATCCAAGAACTTAATCAACAGGACACATTTTCTTCAACAGTGATGTCTCACAGATTAATTAATGCAATTCAAGATTCTTGTGTGTTGAAAACGCACTTGGTTATTTACAGGCTAAAGCCAAACAATTTCAACCAGAAAAGATTATTTGCTCTGCTAATCTGGGGCATGGTTAACCCAGTGCTTAGTTGCTGAAAACAAATAACATTCTAATAACTTCCTGTGCAGGGGATCAAGAGTACCATAATTCTAGAAGCATAATGTTTTATAGTCATGAGAGAAAATGAAAGCATAATAAAATGTTGAGATACATCTTTTGTGAATCATGGATTCTCTTTATTTTGCAGTCTTAATTTTGTGGAAAATTCATGTTGCTAGGCTTACTTTCTCCTTAAACAGACAGAAGACCAAATAGAACCTAACGGATCTTCATTTCTGTTTTTACCAGCTGCACAGATTTGCCTCATTTATCTTGTATGAGAAAAGAAACTGTCATGCTCCAGTCAACCTGCTGCAGTAATGTGAGGAGTAACTGCTGACACATGTTGCAGAATTCATACAGTACCACTTTTATTAAGATAAGCTTTGAAACCTGCCCTTAAATGTTTTCAGGCTTTTTTTTTTTTTTTTGTAACAAGCATGAATAAGCATCTTTTAAATAGTTATCTGTAAAAGAGCTTAGGTTCTTTGACAGCCACTGCTGACAAGAGAAGGTCTGCAACAATTCTGTAATATAGATGATGCAATCTGGGCTTCTGTCATCTCATATTGGTAAAGTCTGTACAGACATGGTTACTAGATATCAACAGACAGGTGCAATAAATAAAAATTGAGCTAATCAGAAATATATAAGCACACTAAGTTAATCACAAAACCAGCTATATAACAGATATCACATTTTTGCTATGACTTTTTATCTTCTCTTCATGATTCTACTGTTGTCTCAGGTTAGACGAGAGATTTTTCAATGGATGTACTGTTTCCTAGTATGTTTGTACACTCTATAACAGAATAAGAACTCAGTCCTGCTTGAAGTCCTCAAATACTGCTATAATATTAAAAAAACCCCAAAACACTACAAGCAAAGATCTCTAAGCCATATACAGTTGTTGGGATGATCAGCTGCATTAAAAGGCTTTCTGGCTTTTATATTAAACTGGTAAAAGAGAATGTGCTCTTAATTCAATGGTGGAAGGAGAAGCCTGGCACCTATAGTAATTAAAACTGAATTATGATTATACATGGAAATTATCCAATTTCAAAGGAGCTTTAAAGAAATGATTCTAAAACTCTGTAGGTTTTAACCAATTAACAGCTAAAAAGGCATACAAATATGTATGGATAAATGGGACCTGAAAATCAGAGATTGGAACTGTATACGGCTGACAAGTTTCAACCTGGTGAGAATTCAGAGGCTAAAATAAATTCTTTTATGTATATAAAAGAAATTTCAATAGTACCTAACTTTTAAAATTAAAACTATACCCGTTTTGCTTAAACCTGTATCCTGAAAGTTCACATGGTGGTTAAGAACACCTTATTATGACTAAACTCTTGAATGTATTTGTTGACAAATGAATTCTTTTATTTCTTTTCCTTCCCAGTAATTAATTAATGTGACCTACTGTTGTTTCAGCTACATAGCTGAAAGAACTGCATAATCCATGACATTAATTTTAGGAGGGGAGTTTGTGAAATGCTTGACTTAAACGGGTATTTCAGAGGCAAGGGCTTTGTCTCCATACAATTACATTTGTGTCCAGATATACTTAGAAATATACATTAAATAATTTTCAGTGTTTAGGAATCATACATCACAGAATTAGAGATGCAAGCTTAAGTAAGTGTGTTCAAACTCAAATATCAAAATAATACGCATTGTTAGTAATCCACAGACGGTCATTGGATTGTCAAACCTTTCAAATGCATTCCAATAATTAATAAAAAACTAGCTTAATTACAGAACTAATTTACAAATTTTATCTAGAGCTAAAAAGTCCCATATCTGAAATGTTTATTTCACAAATAGTAAATCTGAACCAGAATACATAATGCACACATTACAGTGCTAGTATCATATGTTTGTGTTTGTCTCTCAAACTATAGGAAATCTAGAGTCTTGCTGTATAACCTATTGCATGTAATCAAAGGTGGGTAGCAAATCAAGCAAAAAAATTATGGGAAACAACCCCCTAGTTTCATATTCATGGTATGTCACCTTGAATAACAAGACGGCTTGCAGTGCTGTCCAAGCCACATTTTTTCAGATTGTATGCATTTCTTGCATTCTGGCAGCTAAATTTAAAACATGTAGAGTCTGATCTGCCATGGGCTTGAGCAATGAATGCTGCAGTTGAAGTCAAGGGTTTGACTTTTCAATGACCTATTACATTCTAAAGATTTGAAAAAAAAAAACCAAAACAAAGCTTGTTAAGTATATAAAACTGTCAATTCTGAATTAATTCTAAATTTAATGTTTTTCTATCATCTTTGTCCTCCCCAATTAGGAAAACTACCAAGTAGCTTCACAGGATGCTATTAAACAACATTTGCAAACAACCAAGAGGCATGTCATTAATTATAATAAATACCCAGAGAAGAGTTGTATTGAAAACTTGCAAGAGCAAATAGACACAGGACCTTGGAAGATGATGAAATCCCATTAAAAGAAGTCCTAAAATCATGACAGTACCAGGAGAAAATCTAGGAGGAAATTAATCTTTCTGTACGTACAATATAATTTCAATGATGGGCAGTAAATAATGCACAAGGTCTCACACCAAGTGATAGCACAACCACACTGGCTGGCTATTCACTTTGTGATCCTCACCCATTCTGGAAACCATAAAAGAAGGGATTAAGCTGTTCTGATTTGAAAATACTCTAAGTATTTGTTTTCAATGAATAGTATTTCCAACACAGACTATCTGAGGTGTAGGTTGCACACCTGAAATACTTTTCTGCAGTTTTGGAAAGATTGAAATAAACTAAGAAGAGTACAGAGAATCAATCTGGTAATTCTCTGCTTGTTTTGCCAAATCACAATCTGGGACCATCAAACAACAGAAGAAAGGTATTCTTTCACAGTTGAAGTTGGCGATATTTTCAGGCAAGAGCTGTTCTGGATTTAAATATGCATGTAACTCCATTATTGATGCTGCTTTTGGGCAGCAGCAGGAAATATAATCTTAGTAATTTAACCTAAACATGTCTGTGTTAAAAAAACCCCCTGAATTTCATTGCTCATCTATGTACCTTTTTTTTCTTAGTATATGTGCATCTATTGTTCCTTAAAGCCTGGACTGCCTTTGTGCTGGCTTTTTTACTGTAGGCATATGTGTATCTGAGAATTATATTTGGGATAGTCTCTTTTCACTGATGCTCAGTGATAGGACAAAGGGCAACAAGCACAAACTAGAACACAGGAAGTTCCACCTAAACCCTTGAACAGGATGCCCAGAGAGGCTGTGAAGTCTCCTTCTCTTAGATACTTTTGGAACCTGCCTGGATGCAATCCTGTGCAACCTGATCCGGGCAAATGTGCTTTAGCAGGAGGATTGGACTAGATGATCCCCAGAGGTTCCTTTCAATCCTTACCACTCTGTGAATCTGTAATAATAAAAACAGTTACAGGTACTCTGGGGAAAAAGGCCTCTATAAGTGAGTTTTGATTGACATGTACTTCTTTTTCCAAATATATCTCAATCCATTCTCAATCGATGTGACTTAACTTACAGTCAGTCTGTCTTCCTTCATTTCTCCTGAAGACAGGGTGGTCAAGGAATCATCACCTTTTCAAAGAGCTTGCTTTGTCATGAAAAATCTTTTAGAGCTGTTCATGTAGGTACTCTCTTGGGGCTAAGAAAAAGAGAGGTTCCTGAGGTAAACCCACCACAGTTCCCCAAAGTATTTAATTGAATAGACTTTTGGACTATGGAGCTGTTTGCTGACCTACTAAAATGAAAATAAAGATATCAGACTGGATCTAGTTACTGTTAAAAGGCTTATATTCAAAGCTAATTACAACAGTTTAATTAAAAGAGATCCATGCCCATTCTATCTTCCAAATCCAGGAAAATGCCTTAAAAACAGCTGCTTTCTGCAGCATTGAAGTTTCCTTCCAAGGAGGAACTGACCAACTTTTCTGTGGGGCAGTAACAATTCTACAGGCACTATGTCAGTAAAACTTGCCCATATGAACAAATGTGGGGGTTTTTGGGTTTTTTTTAATGATACTATCTAGAAAAGCAATCCCTCTCTGTGTTCATGTTCATAGAATCATTTAGGCTGGAAAAGACCTTTAAGATCAAGTCCAAACATTAACCTAACTCTGCCAAGTCCCCTGCTAAACCATGTCCCTAAACATGTTTTATTAATTGACTTGACTGTGCTAGGTTAAGAGTTGATGATCTTAAGAGTCTTTTCCAATGTAAATGATTCTATGATTCTATGTTCCTAAGCACCATATCTACATGTCATTTAAATACTTCCAGGGAGGGTGACTCCACCATTTCCTGGGTAGCCTGTTCCAGTGCCCTGCTGGTGAAGAAATTTTTCCTAATGTCCATTTAAATCTCCCCAGGCATAACTTGACTTCTCTTGCCTTATCACTTGTTACTTGGGAAAGAGACTAACCTTTAACTCACTACAACCTCCTTTCAGGTAGTTGTAGAGAGCAATAAGGTCTCTCTGAGCCTCCTTTTCTCCAGATTCAACAACCACAGTTCCCTCAGCTACTCGCCAGGAGACTTGTCCTCCAGACCTTTCACCAGCTTTGTTGCTCTTTTTTGGACACAGTCCAACACCTCAAGATCCTTCTTGTAGTGAGGGGCCCAAAACTGAACACAGTACTCAAGCTGTGGCCTCACAAGTGCAGAGGGATGATTACTTCCCTACTCCTGCTGGCCACACTACTTTTTTGATACAAGCCAAAATGTTATTGGACTTCTTGGTCACCTGGGCACACTGCTGGCTCATATTCAACGGGCTGTCGATCAACACCCCCAGGTCCTTTCCTGCTGGGCAGCTTTCCAGCCACTCCTCCCCAAGCCTGTAACATTGCATGGGGTCATTGTGACCCAAGTGTAGGAGCTGGCCCTAGGCTTTATTGAACCTTATCCTATTGGCCCCAGCCCATTGATCCAGCCTATCTGGATTCCTCTCTAGAGCTTTCCTACCCCTAAGTGTCATTTGCAAATGTACAAGTGAAAGTTCCCCTCACTTGTTTAGCAAAGCAAAAACATATCATCAAAGCTATCCTCCATATCCCCCTGTCATTCATCAACCTGAAATTGCTGACTAGAAAGCAACTTTCCCCACTTGATCTTAGCAACAGTCTCACAAACTCTTTAGTAC
Source organism: Brachypteracias leptosomus (assembly GCA_013401335.1). Lineage (NCBI taxonomy): Eukaryota > Metazoa > Chordata > Aves > Coraciiformes > Brachypteraciidae > Brachypteracias > Brachypteracias leptosomus. The sequence goes on along the minus strand of VYZX01008656.1, from coordinate 15,710 downwards.
CTCTTGGATACCAGGGAGTTGAGAATGCAGGAAGACACCTGTCTTATGTGTTGCCACATGTGAACGACAAATCATCCCAAAAGAATGTACCGCAAGATGTTATTGAAATCTTCTTTCCCTCAACTAAAAAGCCACTTATTTGAAATATCTAAGTTTAAACAATGTTACTTAGCGATTGTGTGCCCTGATTCCCTCCTTACAGCAAATGGAAGAGTTTAAAGTTGTTTTTTTTCTAGTCTTCAAACCTACCCCTACACTTTTACCTCTTTTTATTTGCTGCATTTTATTTACCAAGATAAAACCTAGAGATAAGTAAATAGTCTTTTCATCAACTTTTTGGATTTCTCCTAACATGTAAAACTGTAGTCACTACATTCTGACTATTCCAGTATTCTGCTTAGCATATGAAAATGCATTCTGCATAGCATACGAAAAGCTCCTGAAGAAGCTTTCAGAAACCTTTTCTGTGCAGTGCTACTGATATTTCCAAAGAATTTCAGAAGCAGAGAAAATTAATTATTCAAGTTCTATTCAGTGTCTGCATCAAGGAGTCTTTAATATACAGAATAAAGCCAAACAATTTCTCTCCTTTGCCTGTTTTACCCATTGGTGCCAAGCACTAAAAGTTTAAGACAAAGCTGGTATGCAGCTAAGAAGGAAGTTAGGAATTTGTGATTTATAATTCCCACTGACACATTTCCTTTTCCTTTCTGCATCTGGTAGGGGGGAAAAAAAAAAGTTTTCAAACATTTTTTCAGATGCCTGTAAGATAGCTATTTTTTTCCTGAGATTCTTGACTCGTTTCCTATCTTCCTGTAAATAATTTTACCCAAGAATTCGTCATCCAGTATTCTCCCTACTAATAAATATTCAGTCAGTTTACATTCAGAAATATTGCAATATGCTAAAGCTTGAGAGTAAAGAGATAATTAATATTTAGAGATTCTTTTTGAAGTATGCTTTTCCATGTGCTTTTCTGAAATGGAATAATCCAGGCCTGGAAAAATGATGTCCTTAATGAACCTTTCAGTATATTTTGAGATATGGATTCTCTGTTCTCACTTGGCTTACTGTCAACACTGTCAGAAAGGAAACGATGGAAAGTAAGAGCCTGGACTGAAAGGTTTAACTGAGGTCATGGATGCATTTAAGAACATGTATTACATGACTGTCCACATGAAATGAAAGATAAGCACAGTTTTGATTATATGTATGCATACATAATTATTTTTAAGGAAGCAGATGTTTACAGACTAATCATATATGATCTAGAGTGGCCAAGTATGTTGTTTTACACCGTTTTTAATGGAGGTTGAAGAAGTAAGGAAAATTCTCTGCAGAGAAATACACATCTTTGTAATATTTTTCTTTTGTGATAGATACCTCTCAGAACTATCATTTCTTATTTTGAAAAGATACACATGAACAGCAGCTTGCAGAAATTGAAAGTAAATAAAATTTTAAATATTACCTGACTGTGCTTTTAAAATTTTAGTTCTCAGTGTTATGTCTAGGGAAAAATAAGTTAATGTGTTATGCAATATCACACCGTATTACGCTTACTGACTTGGCTTCTGCTCTGTATCAAAACTCTTGCTAGATTGCTGCAGCAATACTAACCAATATAAGCAATAAGTCACTTGAGAGTTACTTGAGGGAATAATCCCTGTCCATATACAATAAAGCAATGCTGGATCTGAGTTAACTTACAGTAGGAGCTGGGTTTATATCTGTTGTTGTCTGAATGGGGCTGAAAAACAAGAAGGTAGGATTAGACCAGCTCCCTGCATCCACTACAGTTTAACCAGATATGTGGAAGTGGTCCTTCATATAGAGGTCTCATTTAAAATACATGACAGATTTTTTTACAGTCCAGATACTTAAAATTAATTTCTTTAAATCAGAAAAATAAACAAAAATGATCAAGTTAAAAAGAGAAGGGTCTTTATTTTAGCACCTCATCTCTTTGTTGATCTTATTTTGGAAATTGCTTGTGAACGACTGATACCAAATCAGGGAATAAATCTGATAAATCTGATTAATGCAGAGGATAATGCGACTTAAAAAAGGCACAAGTACAGATTGCCAGCAATGTCATTAGTTTTAGAAAATGCATCTCTAAAACATGGCAAAATTTGCAAGCATGTGAACTTAACTCACTGCTGTAACTACAGGTTTATTTCAAATTGTCCATGAGTTGCACATTCTGATATCCTTTTTAATGGTGCAGAACAATTAGAGGTCTTACTCTGTATTTAAAGTATGGTGATAATGAAGATCAGAGATTGGACCACAGAGATTGAAATATCAGCATAACTCACCTGAATTGGAAAAATCCTACACTTTATATCTGCCTCAAACATGATTTAATTTCACTGATATGCAACAGCTGTCAATTAAAAAAACCCAAAACACAAACCAGGCTTAGCACAGCTACAATCATAACAAACAATGACCTTGGCTTATATCATAGCCATGGTAGCAACTGCAAGGACTCATCCCACAGTGTGTTAGGAGGAGGGTTTTAATCACTGTTTCCCATGACTGGATGTCTCAACAATGGAGCAAGGCTGAAAATAAGAGTTCTGCAGTAAAGGAGGTTATTCTGAGGCATAAGATAATTTATGATCATATCATAGGAATTTTGCTTCAATTCTGTTGGGAATATGCTTGCAGCTACTTTTGGAATCACAAAACTGCACTTATAAATGGCAATGAAGTTTTACTATGTATATTTACTATGTGAATTAATATTAATATTTATTTACATTTATCCAAGGAATTGAATAATCTTTATGTGAGAAGGTTTTTCAGTGTTTCCTGCTAGTTTGAGCAGGGTTATGTGGTCAAAGTCAAAACTCTGCAAGTTGTTCTCAGTCTGGCTTTTGGAAATTTCTTTGTGCCCCTTTCATTAAGAAGATACATTAAGAAGGTTTGTGTATAAGATGAGTGTTACTACTCTCTGCCTACAGGAATATGGAAAAAATAATTAATCTCTTTGAAAAACAAAAAAAAGTTTGAGGAGACTTTCCTGACTTTCTTCCTGGCAGGTAACGTGAATGGCTTGTTCTTCTAAGTCTGTGAGCTGGTGCGGTTTTTTCTCGGGAGGTGCAAAAAGCATAAATATGATATGATCAGCTTGATTACCATGTTCAATTGGGGAGTTGCACAAAAGTTACATAACATTAAATGTAGGATTCACTTCTGCTTCAAAAGATCACAGCACTGGTCTTCAGGTAAGAAAATTTTCACGTCAATATGTAGTTAGGCTACAATACAACATATACCACAGGTTAACACAGATGTGTCCTCTGGGGCTTTATCCTCACTAGTTTTTGATGTGTGTGTACAGGAAGTGCTTAAGGCTCCACTGTGTAAGCTACTTGACTTGCTTATTCAGGCAGCTGCCACACTATTTAACTCAATTCTTGGGGCCTTCCTCCTTCCTTCAGATGCAGGGCTCCATGTAAGCACTCATCCGAGGTCAGTACCAGTGATAGGAAGAATTTTCTGCTTACAGTTGCTCTGTCACATAGCCCTCCTCCTAGCTTATTGTAAAGCTGCTCACTTAATGTTCTTGGCAGAATAAATTAGTGGGATCACAATAAATACCAGGTTTAATTGGGCTGAATTCCATGGTAGCCTCTCAAGCTGCAGTTCTCCAGCCTGTGAGGAGGCGAAGCTTCCAGGAAGAAGCAAGGAACCAAGTTGTGGCTGCACCCTACCTGCAAATGGGAGAAAATACACTATGTAATGTGTACAAAGAAATGGCTACTTGCATAGAACCTTTTAAACTATCCCTGAAATGTGTAAGAATAAATGTCCTAAAGAAATTAACTTGATCTATTGTGAAGGGAAACTATTATGTAACTGACAGTTCTTGTCTGTAAGGCTTTCCTCACTGATTTTGTTAGATAAGCATAAACCAGTCAAATTTAGAATATTACTGTGGTGCCATGAAGTGGAGGTGAGAAATTAGAGCTTCCCAGTTATCCTGAGATATAAAGACAGATATTGGCAAATGGTTAGAGTGAATCAAACCTACATTGTTGGGAATCCTCCTGTTTGGAAGAGTTTGATATTTAGTGTATCTTCAGTGACAGAGCGCTGCAATCACCATGACAGAGGCAGTGGCACTTGTGGAAATTAAAAAAAAATCAAACAGCAACATACAGTGTCAGTGTTGTCTTTTCAAAATATGCAGAGGAGCACAAAAACAACTGCAACAGTAAAGATTGTACAGGAAATGGCCACTAACATTGGATGTCTAAAATAAGAACAGAAGAATCATCACCTAGTAATAATAATTTCCCGGGAAAGCCACAACCTCCAGTAACTGCCAGTCCAAGGACTTCTCCAGTGTATTTACTAGCCCTTGTTGGATTTTTTTTTCCATGGAGTTTGCATAGTCACTTTCTGAATACAAGAAAATTTTCATCTCTCCCTGTTTCCTGTGGCAAGAAGTTATCTAAGCCACCTCCATTTTGTTTTAAATGAATCTGTCAGCCTGTAGGTTTTTAAGATCATAGAACCATAGAATGATTTAGGTTGGAAGGAACCTTTAAAGGTTATCTAGTCCACCCCATTTGCAGTGAGCACAAACATTACTTTAAGTAGATCAGGCTTCTCAGAACAACATACAACCTGACCTTGAATGTTTCCAGGGATGGGACATCTACCACCTCTCTGGGCAACAAGTTCCATTGTCTCACCACCCTCATTGTAAAAATTTGTCCCTTGTATTTAGTCTAAATATACACTCTATTAATTTGAAACAATCACTCTTGTCCTGTCAAAACAGTTCTGTTGAAAACACTGTCCCCATCTTTCTTACAGTCCTCCCTTAAATACTGAAAGAAAGTCCACAATAAGGTCTCCTTGGANCTCCAATTCAGAGAGAAGGATATTATAAGGGACCGAGTCAAAGTCCCTACAGAATTCCAGATAGACAACATCCATAGCTATTCCCATGTCCACTGATGTAGTCACTCCATTGTAGAAGACCACTAGGTTGGTCAGGCAGGACTTGCCCTTGGTGAAACCATGCTAGCTGCCTCAAATGACCTCCCTGTCCTTCATGTTCCTTAGCAGAGTTTCTAGGAAGATCTATTCCATGATCTTCCCAGCCACAGAGGTGAGGCTGACAGGTTGGTAGTTTCTGGAGTCCATCCTTTCTACCCTTTTTAAAAATGGGTGCAATGTTTCTCTTTTTCAGTCATCAGGGACTTTATCTAACTGCTATGACTTTTCAAATATGGAGATTGGCTTGGCAACTACATCAGCCAATTCCCTCAGCACTCTGGGATACATCTCATCAGATCCCACAGACTTGTGGGATGTTCAAGTTCCTCAGGTGATCACAAATCAGCTCTTCACACTATCCATTTCTTGACCTAGAGGGTAATTCATCCTCCTCTCCTTTCTGTCCCTTCTAAACAGCCTATAGCCATTGATAGCCACACTCCAATCATGAGATTCATCCCACCAAGTTTCAATAATGGAAATCAGGTCATAACAACACAGTGACTTCCAACTCCTCCTATTTGTTACCTGTGCTGCATGCATTGGTATAGAGGCACTTCAGCTGGGCTTTCAGCCATGTCAACTTCTTAGAGGAACTCCTCTTAATACCTTTGAAGTGTTTCATCAATATTTCCCCATTGGCTCCTCTTACCTCAGGAGCTCATCTCCATAAGACTTCAAGTGTGCTGCATGCCTCGGAGCAAGATGTTTCCTAATTCTAGTATTTGAAGAGGCAATCAAGAGCCATTGCTACTTGCCTTTTCCCTGTCCTTAGTAATATTATGGACCACTATCTGGGTCCCTTTCAGCCTTTTCCTAAGTGAGGAGCTCCACTTTACACTTTTCCTGCCTTCATGATAGTCCTGCTCGTGGATCATCTGCTTTGCTTGGAGAATGTGAAGTTTTTCTTGTCCTACTGCTTTTCAATACAGAGCACTCAGAACTACATACAGAATTTAGTGTGTGGCAGCTGCTGGCTTCACACCATGCCACCATGATGCTTCCTGTGAAAGCAGAGGGCAGAGGGCAGAGAGGGGGGAGCATGCTAATAATCCCATTTGTTTATTTTTAAACTCATAGCTATGATGCTAAATTCCTGGATTCTGACTCTTTGAGAGGTTAGTGAGCGAGTAAGCAATGCCACTTGTAAACATTCGCCCTTAAGGCTGGTTTTACAGCCAGTCTTGCAGGACCTAGCTAAGCAGGACTATGTATTGTCAGTGGACAAAACTACTGTGAAAGATAAATGAAAGGTCAAAGAATCTGGCTTCATTCCTTATTGGGAAATGCACAGTGAGTATGTAGTAACTATTGTCAGAACTTGGGGGTGGGTGGTCTCTTGAGAATGGAAGCTGCATGGAAATTCCAGAGCTTCTGGCGAAGAACGAAAAAAAGGAAAAAGACCTTGTAAGACATGTAGCGAAGAGGGGAGTGTCTTTACTGACTCCTGTGTGCAATTGAACTGCGTGACACTAGTAACTGAAGTGAAAATAATTGCAAGTATATTAGGGGTAAACTGGGAGGTGATCATTCATTCCAAGTGCTATTAATATTCCACTAGTACTTTCAGGTTTAAAACACAAAATATAGCAAAACCATAAACTTTTAACCTCATGTGGGGAGAGTTTTACAGAGACAAGATGTCCTATGAATTGCAAGACAACTGCACACTCACAAAGACAACAAGTAAGAATAAAGTCCTCATTTGATGTAAGCTGTTTATTTAGTTAGCATTTCCTCCTACAGTTATATATTGGGCAAAAAGTCAGTCTGAGCTTTTCTTCTTGCAAGAGTTAAAAGATAAAATTTAAATACCATTCTATATATTCTCCATACATTGATACATTGTTTTACTTTGAAGAAATGATAGTGCACCCATCACAATCATTTGTATTTGATAGCAACGCATATTTAGATGTTAGGCCGCATCCGAAACATATGCTTCTTTTTTTCCACATAAGCTGCCAGAACTTGTAGCACTCATACCAAGTTCTTTGCTTTTCCCACTCTGTAACTCAAAATCACCCATTTGTTGTTTAAATCAGGAAGCATGTACAACAAAAGAAGCAGCAGAAAGAATTTATTTTTTTTCTACAAAGAGTGCTTATTACTTGCTGGAAAGAAGTAATAAAGCTCCCTGAAAGTCTGTGTGAATATTTACCAAGGTGCTGGTATTTATTTAGGGTATCTAAAGATCGTATGTCTATGCAGAATTTGCAAAAAACTCTGCACATGTAATTCATTTAAAGATAAGTGTCAGCTTTTGAAAGTCCCAGTGAAGCCTCTAGTCACATCTTGAGCTATCTCAATGGCATAAAAACAAAACTGCAACATCCTTAGGTGATAATTGTCTGAAAGGAAAAAAGGCAATAAAGCTGTACAGGTG
>VYZX01008655.1:85428-98602 GCA_013401335.1 Brachypteracias leptosomus | reverse complement strand
CAAATTAGGCAGACAGACATAGAAACAGTTTAACACTGCCCAGACCTTGAAACTGGTATGACCGGGAACCAAAATCACAAATTAATTTGAAGATACAGGCAAATTAGATTCTAAACAATAGCTGATGGCTGATGATTTCTATGAAATACAACACATCTGTGTTTTTAAAATTAAGTTACAGAGATAAAAGGCCCCTCTGGTTATCCTATGAAGGGACTTCAAAAGGATAACNAGCTCCTGATTTTGCAAATGCTTTGGTGTGTTGTGTGTCCTACATAGCAATAATTACCCCCATAGTATATGTTTTAATTAATACATTTCTTATGTCCACACTGGAACACTTTCACAAACTGTTATTCATGCATTATAAAGTTAGGTTTATCTTATGTGAATTTAGTAACAGTTCAGTATGAAGCAGACAATGTAGGCAGAGTGGTTTTACCATACTGCTTCCTGCTTAGAATCACACAGCCACATGTGGCTCTNAAAATGTAATTTCTAAAATGAAAGTTCAATGGGAGTGTATGGTAAAACTCAAAGTTATAGCCAAGGAAGAAAGGTCAAAATGTTTTAAGACAACAAATGTAAGAATAGAGCCTGAAAAAAATGTGATCCATGGCTTATCCAAAATAGGAAAAGGGAATTATTTACAAGCTGCTATATGTGTTTATCCATATGTATGTCCATATCAACTTAGTTTATGGAAATACTCCACATGATGTATTTTGGCATTAACTCCCAGTAGTTTAACCCAACAGTGCAATAGAGAAAGATGTAACTAGAAACACAACTCACCATACCTTTTTACCGCGATGGCCAAAGTTTCCATCTCTGTGCTTTGCAGTTTGATCTCTTGGATGAAGCTCTTAATGACATTCTCTAACGGCTGGATTAACCTTGGTTCCACCATGTGTATGTTCTGATACAGAACACTGACCTGCTCTTGTCTGAAAAAGAAACACCATTTTAATTCACTTCCTTGGAACAATGTTCTATAAGAGGTTTGAAAAAATGTATTACAAATGAATACTCGTCTTTTTGCATATTTTTAAAATCCAGCAAGCTAGATATGGACTTTGAACATTCAGCATAGTATGACTGAATTCTTCTAAATTATAGTTACCTTTCCTGCTTCTGTACTTTAATATAGTTACTGTAGAAAAAACTTTCTAGCTTAAGTAAATTTTTTGTACTTCTATTCATACTGTATTGAAAAGCATGCCACTGAAGCAACTCATAAGGTATATGAAGTTTGTTGGTGGCTCTAACGTTAACTATAATCCATGAAGAAGTTTATGATTTTCAGAGGCTGTACAAAAAATGAGAAAGAATATGAACACCAACCACCTAAGTTAAAATGGATGTTTTAAGGGGGGGAGGGAGGTGATCATTTCTCCTTCAAGAGAAGAAAGTTTGATGTTTCCTCTGCTGTTGGGCTTCTAGCATTTACATCTCTTGTCACAGTGTGGCAGTGAGAGAAGCTGTAGGGGAAATGAGATTACAGCTCTTTGGTTTAAAACAAATTATTCTGGTCCAGATGATTGCACTCATAATGCCAGCCCTGGTTTATCCTCCAACAAGTGAATTGTTAGATAATCTCATACAGAAGAAAGAAAAAAGTTTCTGTAGATCCTTTAGTTATTAAAAGTTGTCCTGAAATTTATACTGCTTCTTAAAAGCTACCCCAATGCAGGAATAGTATATTCCAGTTTCCATTTGATCGGAACTCATTTACATAATTTTAATAGTTAAAGCAAAGACAAGAAACAAAACCAAAGAACAGCATAAGCACCAAACCATTATTACACAGGTTACTACATAAAAAGCACTGATTTCTGTTCATACCACTAATAACACTATGCAACCCTTTGCGCTACATGCCAGTTAAGTTCCAATATTTGGATTAGCACAAAGCAATAAACCTGAGAAATTTCTATACCAGAATTTAGCAGTCGCAAGGAAAACTAAAGCTGATTGTCACACAGACTCCATGCCAGAACATGAACAGCTATTCAAGAACTTAGAGAGAAAAAAAGGAAAGGGGAAGATCAGGTCTAGAAAGTTGGAGGAAGCAGTCCAGTAACGAGGAAACACAGCATACCAGTGGCAGAAATGCAAACAAAAATGTTTTGCAAGTTCTAGTCTAACAGCATCTAAGATATCACTAATACATGACTTCTTTCTGTTTGTTAAAAGCAAGCTCAAACTCTGATTTAATCATCTTCCATCATTAGATAGCTAATGCTTTCTTATCTTCTATGGAAGCAGTACTACTTAATACCTTCACCATATGCATAATACGAACAAACAGTGCACACCCTCTGCCATTTTTTCCCAGTTGAAGCAATTCCACAGTTTAGATTACCAATATTATAGCACTCTGCTTCTTCTGTGTGATTTCCCCACCAAAGGTATAACTTATTTTATTATAACAGTACCATAATTGTTACTATAGCTCAGATCCCCATTTTACACAACTGAAGTATATCAAGACATCCCAAAATCTGTTTCCAGTTGAAATACTGAGATTAATTTCAATATACAGAAACATAACAGCAGCACAAAGAAATATAGATTTACTGATGCCAGGAGCATTTCTTTGTACATATATGTTTGTCTTGCAAAGGTTTCCTTTACAAAGGCCAATGTCTTAGCTGCATTCACCATTTCCAGAAGTACTCTGAGTATCTTCTAACGTATGTACACTTATGTAATCATCACATGCTACAAAGTATTTACAAGTAATGTATCATTAAAGAACTCCCAAAAATATGTTCACTCTATTAATAATTCACATTTTAAAAACCGTTAAGGACATTTTCCTTAGCAATAACTTTGCACTAAAACAACACTGACATTATCAGCACCATCAGAAATATTATAAATAGGAAAAAACTAAACAAAACAAAAAACTTGTAGACTTAAAATCTGCCCTCCCCTCTGTCTGTACTATTACAGTATATAGACAAATGTGGGATTTGTGCACTAAAGGCTTTATTGCACAACAGAGTTTTGGAATAGTTCTGATGACAGCGTGTATCACAAAATAAGTCTGAGGTTTGGGTTCAGCAAATCTCAGTTAATTTTCAAGTGTACAGTAGACAGCTGGATAAACAGTAAGTTCAGTGTCTCAAGGTGTTATCATTTACAGAATTGCTACCACACTTCCATTAACATTGCATGCGCTTGAAGCTCAAGCCTGGATGTACTTCAAAAATTACAAAATGCAGCCTCTCCATAGTCCTTCCATTTGAAACTCTATTTCTGATGGTTGGACTGAGAGCTGGCAACATATGCTGCATTTCATAAGTTCCTATTACTTCAGCAGTTGTCCTTCAGAGCTGCAAATTGCTCACCAAAATGGGGAATAAAGTATTCCAGAATAGCTTCAAATTTTAAAAAGAAGTAGATATTGCACATATCCAGAATTAGCTGCTGAAGAATGTTACTACTTCAAACAGTGTGAATAATCACAATCCTTTAAATAAGACATCTGTAAAACAGAAACTACATGAGCCACAGTGAGATGGACAGTTTATTAATCTTCCAAGGCAGATAAATTCAGCACAATCTAGGTTGTGATTTTTAGAAATACGAAATACAAACATGAAATCTGTATTCTGAAATTGTCTTTTTTTTCTTTAAATTTCACCAACGAGATGCTTACTAATAACCCTGCTTCCTAGAAAGCAAGTAAACAGTAGGAAAATTACTTGTTATTTGATGTAAATATAAAATATTTGTTATGTGAACAAATGTCTTCTTGATGCTCTTCCAAATCACAAGTCACTGAATTAGGGTTGGATCTTTAAGGACCTACATAACTTTTAAAATAAGATTACAGGGGTAGGTTGGTACTTTATTTCACTTACCCCACCTTGTACAGGATTAATCAGCTACTGCTTTAAAATCAAATGAAGCTACATCCATAAAATTACACTGTACTTCAAACTGTCATACAAATCCTGTATTAAAAAATAGCACATGCATAATATTAATGCCTCCTACCATACAGATTATTAATGGAGTAACAAAATTGAAGATACAGAGCCTTATGTTGATGGAAGCAGAGAATCAAACAATTCGTCTGGCCTTTGCTTACTGTATTTTGTGCCAGGAGCAGAAGACATTTATAGTGGAATAGTGTAATGTATTTCTGCAACTTTTGTTCTCTTTACAGGAATGCCACCACCACTCCCTCCTGCAGCTTCTTTTCAAAGTGTACGCAAATACACATACCAGGACTGAAGATAGAAATCAGAATCTCTGTGCTACTGAGCCTCTGCCATACAGCTCAGTCTGCTTTAAGATGCTCTAGTCAGAAGCACAAATTAGCTACTGTGAGAGTTTCTTCTCTCTCTGTTATATAAAAGCCTCCTTACACTTATTATTCCTCCTTAGACCAGTGACAAGCTACCACCCAGATGATGATACCATCACTGATAATCTCAGTGATTCAGTTTTATGAAAGTACTCAAGACTTAAGAAGCAAAATAATACCAATACAACCACAACCTTGCAGGATCCTGGAAAGGGCCTGGAGGGCTTTTCTAAGTTGAAATTGGCCACTGAGATTCTCACTGACGCTCACTCAAGTGCTCCTATGGCAACTTTATGGGAAGTCTTAATTAAAAACATGACTCAACAACTACTTCGGTAACAAAAAAACAGAGGAGAAATTAAAGCCATGCAACAAAATTGATGGGATTCTGTTTAATCACTTAGGCCTTCAGCAAGAAGTAATACACTTTTATGAATTGGGAAGACTGCTATTGATTTAATTACTTAAATTATCTGACGAATTAGCAGCAACACTATGATAATATGTTATAGATACACAGGATTTTAGAAGGATGCAGTTATATACACTCTATATCAACATGCAAGTAAGAATTTGATGATTATGAGAGGAGTTGTTCTGAACTATGTCCTTCCATTTTCACATACTTTGGAAAATATCAGTAACACCACTGGAGCAGGTTAGATTAGTTACAATGAATATCGTCCAATTTGTTCATTTGTATCCAGTTCCCCTTGAACATATGCTATTTTTTTTCTGCAAATTCATTAGTTATTCAAAATTATTTATCAAGTAAGATTTCACAAGTAGATTTCACCAAGCTGACTCCTGAACTCTGAACAGTCTATCCTTTTGCTGGATAAAAAGGCAACTAGAAAGCTCTTACTTTAGTTTTAGCAAAATTCACCAGAAATGCTCAGGCTTGTCCCTTAAAATTGGTCTTCCTAGAAATCCCAAAATCACTTTTAAATTGATTTAGCTGCACCCCTTTATGTTTCACACTAACACAACTGTAGACATTTGCAAATGCTAACGCATAGAAAAAGCATTTTTTTTATATAGGACGTGAAAGGAACTGTCCTTTTGGACCATCTGGCAATATGGTTACACAACCTACCATACAAGCCTTTCTGCTGCTTCTACGAAGTACAGACACAAAACACTACCACCCCAAAAAAGCACACTATTCTGGCCAAGTACTGCTCTGGCTTTACCTTACCTCATCTCAAAGGTTTTATAAAGTAAGCTGCCTGTAAAGTTTAATATTAGCAAGAGTAATTAGTCAATATTTGCACAACTTCACATATGAGTTAACTTAAGCAAAGTTGCTGTATTCATATGGTTTCAAAGAATTTCTGAGAGAACTACAGTAAGAAAATAAAACTGCCCTGATGACAACACAATTTGTAATATGATAGATTTAAAATACCATGGTAGAATACAGTAGAAGCAGAAGAGATTAAAAAAATAAAAAAACAACATTTGGTTTAGATATCAGATATTCAGATGATATTAAGTGGCATAATTCCATTTAACCCACAGAGCTATGCTAATTCATATCAATTCATAGTATTATTTTGGTCTCCTTAATGTACAGTGACCATTTGCCTAACGATCCACACTGTGAATGCAGTTCAGAGGGAGCTGATAGAATTTATCAAATGAGAATTAACTCTACAGTTGCTCAGAACCTTACACGTGTTCCCTGTGCAGCTGCCTATGCAGGGCCCCTTAGTCTGACCCCAAGGGCAGTATTTCCTGTACAGTTTTCCACCAAAGGTGTACAAAGTACAATAAACTAGTGAAAAACTGGAGGAAATCAGAGAGGTGCTGGTGATGTTATAATACCACCTTCCCTTATTCACATGGTAAAGATTCGGTGTTTCTTCTGTTGCTATCTTGCATATGTTTACCTGGGTCTGCTTTAGAAAGGTGGAGACTGACCAGATGACGAGCACAATTTCAGGGCCACATTGTGCAGGGCACTCTGGGGAGTACAAAACAGTAAAACAAAGTAAAATCTCGCTTAGGCAGAAGCTGTGCATGGGCTGCCAGGCTTAGCTGGGCAAGGGTTGTATTGAGAGGTAAGAAAACTAGACCAAAGTGTTCCCAAGCAGGACAGTTTTTTGTAGGTTCTTCTGTGTACATCCGTATCTTTCTCAACACCATCCCTTGCCAATTACTGACCTCTGTCTTTACTTCTTTCTTATCCATCTTCTTACTTGCAGACTTACAGTCCCCAAACACTTTCTCTTTGTTTCGTTGACCCAGACATCTTTCGAGTACTGGAAAAATTTTCTACTTTTGAAGGTCCAGGTGAAAGCAAAGCTAATCACCACTACATTTAAACTTGTTTTCATAGAAACACAGAATCATTTAGGTTGGAAAGGACCTCTAGGATCATCAAGTCTGACCTTTGTCCAACATCTCCCTGACCCCTAGACCATGTCTCAAAGCACCACATCTACTCATTTTCTGAACACCTCCAGGGAGGGTGACTCCACAACCACCGTGGGCAGCCTGTTCAAATGCCTAACCACTCTTTCAGTAAAGAACTTCTTCCTAAATGCTGATATGCTCCCATTCCTATGTTGCAGAAGTTTTTAGAAGTACTTTCATTACTTGTAGCAGCTCTGTTCTGTTACAGGCTTGAAGGGATGAAGTATAAGGTGATCTGAGTTGGGAAGGTCTGAGCTGGGTGGCCAAAGCAAGAGAAAGATGAAGCATTGCATATCTGATGTTTATTCTTATACTGGAGACCAATAGCATACGTGTGCAAATAAGAGATAGAGAAATACCTTTTTCTGAAAAGCAGACACCTTGGATATGCCATCATTTCAGCCACCAGAGAAGATCAACCAAATCCGTTTCAAACTGTAAAGGACCTACTTCTGTCACAGATGAGTGCAACAGATCACAGAATCACAGAATCACAGAATGTCAGGGATTGGAAGGGACCTCAAAAGATCATCTAGTCCAATCCCCCTGCCGGAGCAGGAACACCTAGATGAGGTTACACAGAAACATGTCCAGACGGGTTTTGAATATCTCCAGAGAAGGAGACTCCACAACCTCCCCGGGCAGCCCGTTCCAGTGTCCTGTTACCCTCACTGAGAAGAAGTTTCTTCTCATATTTAAGTGGAACCTCCTGTGTTCCAGTTTGTACCCGTTACCCCTTGTCTTATCATTGTTTGTCACCGAGAAGAGCCTGGCTCCATCTTCGTGACACTCCCCCTTTATATATTTATAAACATTAATGAGGTCTCCCCTCAGTCTCCTCTTCTGCAAGCTAAAGAGACCCAGCTCCCTCAGCCTTTCCTCATAAGGGAGATGCTCCACTCCCTTAATCATCTTTGTAGCCCTACGCTGGACTCTCTCCAGCAGTTCCCTGTCCTTCTTGAACTGAGGGGCCCAGAACTGGACACAATATTCCAGATGAGGTCTCACCAGGGCAGAGTAGAGGGGCAGGAGAACCTCTCTCGACCTACTAACCACCCCCCTTCTAATACACCCCAGGATGCCATTGGCCTTCTTGGCCACAAGGGCACAGTGCTGGCTCATGGTCATCCTGCTGTCCACCAGGACCCCCAGGTCCCTTTCCCCTACACTGCTCTCTAATAGGTCATTCCCCAATTTATACTGGAACCTGGGGTTGTTCCTGCCCAGATGCAGGACTCTGCACTTTCCCTTGTTATATTTCATTAAATTTTTCCCCGCCCAACTCTCCAGCCTGTCCAGGTCTCGCTGGATGGCAGCACAGCCCTCTGGTGTGTCAGCCACTCCTCCCAGCTTGGTGTCGTCAGCAAATTTGCTGATAGTACACTCAACTCCCTCATCTAAGTCATTGATGAATATATTGAATAATACTGGCCCCAGTACTGACCCTTGGGGCACTCCACTAGTTACAGGCCTCCAACTGGACTCTGCCCCGTTGACCACGACTCTCTGGCTTCTTTCCTTCAGCCAGTTCGTAGTCCACCTCACTACCCGTTCGTCCAGTCCACACTTCCTCAGTTTAGCTGTGAGGATGCTGTGGGAGACCTTGTCAAAGGCTTTACTGAAGTCAAGATCCCGTAGATTAAGTACCTTGAGGAACAAATCTCCTAGACTAAGTGCCTCGAGGGAAAACAGATTATACAAAATGTTAACACGGTGTAAAATTCAAGGTATTTTTCAACCTGAAGAACTATGGGGGTTTTTTAATACCACCTTTTCTTGTTCTGTATCTGCCCTTCAGAAATAGGCTGCATTAAAGGAAAACGAACAAATCTTCAATCCCCAGACGAGAGAGCAGAAGAGCAGTAAAATCTAAGGTAGGCCAGAAAATCTTCTGAAGAAGGCATCTGTCACACTTCCAGCAAAGCACATTTCTCAAACTCCTATTGTGAGACATATTAAGAGGTAAGACCTCATTCTTACAGCAGAGACCCCCTCTCCAGCACTCTGACAAAAGGGGACCCAGCACCTGTTTTTCCTCAGGATTTGCCTTTATCCTCTCTCTGGGGAACACACTTCAACTTCCAGATAAATCTCTTCAGTGCTGATATCATGGTTTATCATCTCGTGGAAGCAAACACAAATTGCAGAGCACAAGAGTGCTCTGTATTGACTTTGGCAAAAACCATCTTGGCTCATGATAGCAAGAGCAAGACAGGTTTTGACCTTTTTAATGCAGCTGAGCCCCTCTCCTTTGGAGTAGCACAGCAGTGTGCCCCATGAGCATTGCCTGTCTTCACAGTTTAAGTAGCTCATGCTAAAAAAAGCACTAATTTCTCATTTTATCACGTCCCTCAAATCCACATTTTCTATACAGCTCCAGATAACATGACTGGGGAAGAACTGTTATCATAACCACATTAGGAGACTGTGGAACTGTACAATGTATAAAATCTCACAGCCTGACAGTACTGAAATCAGAATTCGATGAACAGTCATCTTGGCCCGAGGTACAAGGCACACAAGACAGACCTCCAAGACTAAAAAGCAAAGCAATGAAGTATAAGAACTCTCAGAAGCAGAAGAATTTAACTTGACTTTCTTCTCCAGATTCATACACCTATTCACACTCATATTCATTTAGTTCATTTCCCAATCAATTATCAAGTTTGCCACATATCACAGAAAAATTGCCCAGTAGGGCTTAAAGTGATTCACTTTATTCTAGAGTGATCCCACAATACACAAGAACACACCGTAAAGACAGTTCTAACTCTTTGTTTTTTCTAATTTAAGGTCTTTGACATTAAAATTTCAAAACCTGCTTTCAGGAAAGTTTTTTGCCTGTAATTTACAGACACAGTGGTAGCATTCTTAAGTACAGGTTTCCTCTTGAAGTGTCAGTGGATGTTGGATCATTCTTTGTTCAAGCTGAAGAATGTAAAAGTATTGCCATTAGGAGATTTTCCCACATACTTAAAGGAACACAAGCCTATCAGGAGCGTGAAGGGAACCTTTCAATCTTGCCACTGAAATCAAAGCAGACATGAGGTTGACCACATATTAAAATAGAACGCAACAGCCAGTAACACGGCCAAGGGCTAAACTGTTGCAGTGTGGGCAGTACAGCGAAGTACTCGCTGCCCAGAGCACTAAATAGGTAAGTTTCTTGAACTTCTTTTGTCTACTCGTGTACCATTGCACTACAGGCACAACTGCCAACTGTAAAGGCTAAAGCAAACAATACTTTGACTCACAGTTTCCACCTCACCAAGAAATCTAACTTAATTTAGTCCCAAAATCCGCTTAGATGGGCAGAGAAGGAACAAGACTGAAAATAGACTCTTTGATGTTACTCTTCTTTAACTGCAACCGATACAACCACAGGTCCAGTACAGACTTACAAGTTTTAAAGTATAAGCTAACAGAAATGTGTAACTGATATACCAAACTACAGAGAGGCAGGATCCATCCCATAATAAAACTATCTTTTATAAAATTAACTCAATTAAAAATAATCTTATTGTAGTATATGCCTATTTTAGTGTCTGGAATGAGGCAGTATCTGGCAGTAAACAAGGCAGCATCTAAGGTTTGCTACTACATTGAGGACTGGGTCAGGATACCGATCAGTGATGGGTTTCATGCCTCATTATAAAGGCTTATTTATGGCTTTTAAAAGTTCAGTCACAGAAACAGAGGCTGGACCATGTGTATTGGTATCGGTGAAAAATTTCTGCTTGATTTCCACAGGCACTCAATCAAGCTCCGGAATGACAGGGACCACAGGTGTTTACTGCATCATTTTCTCCTGACTTCAGCCCTGGTTTTATCTCATTAGGTCCACCTGCTCTGCCTTGTTTCTCTCTGTATAAACCACAACAGTATCAAAGAACTTGTGCCAGTGTTTTCTTAGACTGGGGCCAGAAGGCACAGCATTTTGAGGGACTGAACCCCAAAATAATCCAGCATAAAAAACTACACAGGATCAAGATAAAAAAATATGGACAACTAACTCCACTTATCTGAGTTTGAGGAGTTTCTTCTCTTCAATCATTTTTCTCATAGTTTTCAACACCAACGTTGCAGCAAACATATGAGGAGTAATAAACCACAATTTGAGGACATCTACTCATTTACAGTATTAAGGATCCAGGTGTATTCCAAGCGAGGTCTGTTTTTAAAGTACTGCCTTTCCCTAAAAAATACAGAACTGATAGAAAACTGGAAAAAAAAGTTAATTTAAATGAAAAGATAAATAACTTTTTTGAAGTACCAGCTTGTACTTTACATGTTTTTTTCTGTTGCTTGAAACTTTCAGTATATTAATTACTTACACAAACGGTCCAAATGATTTAAAAAGAAAATTACACATATATTCCAACAAAAAAAAGATGTGGGCCACAAAAGGAAAAACGCTGAGCTGTAACACAGATCTGTTTCTACAGCACTGCAGAACAGGAAAGAGAAAGAAGAAGAAAACAAAGAGCACACTGTTCTTCAGCTGACGTTGGCACACACCTAATAAATTCAGCCAACTAGCAAGGATATTCAAAACTATTTATAAAGCTGAACATGAATAGGCATTTGCTATCAAATTACTGCCTACCTGATACACATATATTTAGTTACACATAAATTTTAGATACACATAAATTTAGTTCTGTTCACAATTTTGATGTGTAAGAATCATAACCCAAATGATATTGACATGTCATGATAAATTTAACAAAGCTGAAGGACATGTTTGCATAGTCAAGCCAACAAAAGTTATACCCCTTCCCTCATACTATCCTCTTAGACAAACAACTGGACTGTATTTAAACTGCTGCTGCAAACTTTCCAAACAAGATACTGAGATAGGCTTATTAACACAAGAGCAAATAGATGATTTCACAAGCCACAACTGTTCATGAGTCAGATTTTCCCATCTATTAAGTTTCTGTCTGGTTTTAAAGCTATGAATTGCTTCTTGCACATTTTCAAAAATACTTTTTTTGGTTATTGTTCTCTTTCACACTTGTAGGAAACAAGTGTGTAGCAAAGAAGACATCACAAACCAGGTAAGAAAGACCTGTATAAAGTTACTGATCCATCTGAAACAGAGCAGTCCAATAAGACTAACCATTGCTACTCACCCTTCCAGTCCAAAAAGAAAAGAACAATAGACTTCAGTTGCATGCATGAATAGCAGGTTAAGTAACTGAAAATTTCACTGAAGAAACTTTTCATCTCACAATCCAAACAACTTTTTAAAAGTGGCTAGATCCAAATTATTGGGGTGAATAAGAATTTAAGGTACAGTATATGGAGACTGGTATGATAAAACTTGCCAATGATTTGATAATGAACTCCTGTAAAACAGCAAACTGGACATTTGACTGGATTGTTAAAAAAGTTACTCAATTGTTACCAAAAGTTACTAACATGCCTTTGATTAAATTGTGCGTACCTCACAGTCAAGGACTCACTGCAACTTGACAGTCCCTATGAATATATTCATGTACCTCTATTTTTCTAGCTGCCTCTTAACTAGCTGCCAATCCCTTACACCCAGACTGCTTGTTTTTTGTGAAAATTGCAACTTTTAAATGAAGCAGAATCAGACTGTACTTTTTATGGACAACATTTTCATATTAACCTTGAGCACCTCAGATTACTGCCAATCACAAAAATGTGGTTCTGTAGACCTGAACCAGCTCAGTACTGACAGATGCGTGGTAATCAGGTTTAATCCCAACCCAAGCTATCATCAGTTGTCTTCATTTCAGTGACATCGAGGGCAAAGGGTTTCATGGACTTGAGCGAGCTCCTCAGCCTGAGACCTGTACTTCTGAACCCCACTAACCCGGAGGCAAAGGTGGGATTGGTCTGCCTTTACCAGGAAAAGGAAGACGGGGGAGCAAGCATGACGCTGCGGACTGGTCGGCGGGGGGAGAAAGTTTCATGTGCGCAGCTGGCGGCACTTAGCGTCCCGAGCGCTTCACCGGCCCGATTTTCCCACGTGGGTCCCTGGCAGAGCAGCGGGGAGGACCAAGCCAGCGGCTGCACGCTGGAAACATAGAGCTGGATGCCCTCAGAACCGGGAAGCAGAGGTGGGGAGGGCTCTGAACACCTGCGAGCGCAGCGGGCGAGGGGTCAGGCTGAACTCCGGCGCGGCTGTTCCCCGGCAGGGTATTGCATCAGCACCGGCGCTGGCCGCTGCCGGCAGGGCGGCAGGCGCGGCCCAGGCAGCGCAGCCCCGATAGCCCCGCGGGCAGCGCAGCCCCGCTCCCCGGGGACGGCCGCCCCGGGGCCGGGAGGGTACGGGAGGCGGCGCCGGCGAGCCCAGGCCTTACCTGGGGATGTACCTCGCCTCGTCCCCGATCCGCACCTCGAAGTCCCTCCAGGGCTGCTCCAGCCCCACGGCGGCCCACCCCGCCGCCGCCTCCTCTTCCT
>VYZX01008655.1:59629-75012 GCA_013401335.1 Brachypteracias leptosomus | reverse complement strand
GGAGTGTGATACTGAAATGCATTTTGGTTCATTTCCATCACAGAAAAAAAAATATTAAGTTCAGGATCAACTGAAAAGTTCACATTCAATTATATATAACTGGATAACAACAAAAATAAATAAAATGGTTATTCTTATATCACTGAACTCTATTAAAGAAACATAAAAGGTAACAAAAATATGTTACTATAGCTACTTATGAAATACAGGTGGGAATCTTAATGCATCATGGTTCAGGATAGGAAATAGAAAATGTACTGAAAAGCTCTTTCACTCTTTTACCTATTTTGCTCTCTGCATTTTAACTAGCAGGCATTTAGCCTCTTAAAAGATGGAGTAACAATGAAAAGAGAGAATATTAATTACATCTGCCAGTAACTATTCTCTCAGCATGAAGCTCTGAAACCTGTGACGCACATCAACTCCATCAGAGTAGATGATCTTTTAAAATGTAAATAATTATCTCATCAAAAATAGAATCAATTTGTTGCAATCAGTATCACACTCCTGTTTTTCTCTTTAAACCTATAAATAAACAGTAGCTTTTTACTAGTGAAAATTATCAATCTAAAGTCCATGTTTTCAGTTGTTAAAAAATAACTGCCTTGACGGTATAAATAATTATATTCAAAACAAATTATTTTTCTAGACTTCTTAAATCAGAATACAGTTGCAAGAAATTTAATCAAAAGTCACATGGGGAAAGACATATGCCTTATAATGACTGAGAGAACTAGCTGCGGACTAGCTTGTGATGAAGTAATGGATGACGTGAAACTCTTGTCATGTAGGTGAAAAGCTGTACCTGGCGAGTATTTTCCTAAGGTTCAAAGTCAAACTCAAGATCTCTCATAGGTACATAACCATTCAGATTTTCACTGATAACCCTGCTGGAGTTAGTAATATTCTTATTAAACGTGCAGCTGGAACCTAGCTGAAAAAAGATACAAGCAAATCAAACAGCAGGCTTAGAGTAAAAAAAATACCTGGGAAAATTAAATTAAAAACAGGATACAACTCAGTGATGACAAAATCTTCATTAATTAGATACCGCATTTAGGCAGATATGATTAACTGCACCAGTGGGTTGAGAAATAACTGGAAAATAATTTTTCAGGAAAGGACCTGGAGGTGTGTGAATCATCATCCGGGGCATCGATCAGCAAAAAAACAGACATTATACTGGGATACACAGAGGAGCACAGCATGAGAGACAGCTGACATAAACTTACACTGTGTTCAGCACTAACAAGGTCTCAATGGAAGAATGATTCCAAATTTTTGCTACATGGCTTGGTTGGAGAGATTCCTGAGGAGAATAACAAGGATCATAGCCTGGGAAATATGACCCTATTCATTCCGAAGGCTTGAAAAAACTAAAGTTGTTGAGGAGAAGGGAGCATTAAGCAAAGGTATAACAATATTCAGTATAAAAGGCTGTTGTATGAATGTTGGGAATAACCTGTTGATAACAAGGAAAATCTTTCCAGCAATAAGGAATGTATTGCCATTGGGCATTAGAACATAACACAAGAAAAGTCTACATCAGGTCCATCTATCCCAGTGTCCTCCACCAGGTTATGAAGCCACTAATCGCAGGTGATGTAATGAAAGGGAAAATAAACCGCATTACAAACTCAGTAATGGAAGGGAAAAGAAACCAGGCAGCAAATTCGATGATGGATGGAGAAATCAACCTCACCCCAAATACCACCATGGCCATGCACAAGCCTCCCCAGCAAATGTCAGAGAGTTGCATCAGCATAATATGATAAACGCCAAAAAGATACATGACCAAGCTGCAACCTATTCCAAAGGGGTAGACAATCAGATCCATTAGCTTTGACTTCTTCAATGTCTCTTCCAATATCTCTCCCAATATCTCCCTCTGTCCCGCTGTTGCTGGGGAACTCTGGTTGCAGCAAGCAGACAGGGGCCTTCTCGACATGGAGGGAAAATCCTGTGTGGTGTCTTAACTGTCCAACAGGAGATGCATAGGAAAGAGTGTAAGAACAGGTCATACACAGATGATGTTTACCTTAATACTCTCCTGGTCTGCAAGCATTTTGAGCCCTAAGCATACTTAGTCTCATCCAGTGAGGAGTTTTTAGAAGGGATTAAAAAGCACACCCCAAAGATTAATTTAGGTATAATATTCTGCCTGGGGCAGAGGCCCCTTCAATACCTATTTGATGTGCTTTTGCAAAAGGGAAAAATAAGAGCAACAGCAACATGACAGGGAAATCACAGAGAGGGAGGTTTAAGTGACTAAAGAATGTGGAAGTGGAGGAACATTACATCCAGCGTTTCAGGATGCAGCCCTCTCTCTAAGTGCTTCAGGAAAAAAAGAGTGAAATATCAGCCATACTTACAGGTTCCTCCAGCATTGTGAGACCAAACCAAAGCATGCCTGTCAGACCCCAGCTCTCAAAACCAGCAATTATAATCAGGCTGTAAATTATGCTTAAACAGAGCTGTGTTGCAACTCAAGTATCTGTTCTGGAACATGTACGAAATGGTCAATGCGCGTGTGTTCTGCCTGAGTCCTCCAGGCAGTCTAGTGACCAGTAAGGGTTTATCATTTCCTGTAACCAAGTGATTGGCAAGGACAAAACCTTTCCTCTGTAAGAATCTGTATTCTTCATAAGAAATTACTATGAGTCATTTTAGCCAAGAGTTAGTTTGTTTAAGATGTGAGAAGTATTTCTCTCCCTTATAAAAAAAGTTTATTAGTCTCTGTTTTCATTTCTGGGATGAAATTTTCACAAGCTATCACAATCAAAAGTCATAGACATTTGCTAACACTCTTTACAAATATAGATAAAGATTATATATCTAGATATATATGTAAAAATGTATAACTAGGAACGATTATTTAGTTTTTTTCTGTTCTCTATTCTCTAACACACATACATAAATATTAGCTCAATTTTTCTAAGAGGGATTATATATCTAGATAAGTGCTCCAAAATTACATTAAAATTATTTTTTTGTTAAATTTCTATGTACAATAGTTCATCTATCTATGAAAAAGCATAGAACTTACATATGAATAATAATGTACTTTGATTTAACTCCATACATTACAAACTAAGAAGTATTTCATATATATGAAGATTTTACCAAGACAATGGTAAAATGTTTCTTCTTCAGCTTCAAAATTTTACTAAAAGCAAGATTTTAATGAGAGTGTGCATACAGGACTTTCAAATTGAGAAGAATCTAGGTCATGTTTAGGGAAGAAGTTGATAGTTACCCATAGGATAACACAGTGGGGACTCCCATCTTATGTCCAAGGATGACGTGAAGGTGTGTCAGCTGGGGTGCATAGGCAGGGGAGGATAGGAGGAAGATGACAGAGAAAATCTGACTCTCTGACAATTTTTCGTTCAAAGAATGAGTCTGTGCATTTAAGGAACAAGAAGTCTAATTCCTAAGGCAGCACCCCATGCCTGCATAGCATTTTGCTATGCCAATGGTTTGTTCCAAAGAAAGGTAATCTAACCATTCAGTTGTCTGCAGATCTCTTCACAGGAAACACCATTCCAACCTTGAGATAAGATGGCAGGCTTAGTTCTTGCAGCCCTTAGAGATCAACAGTGGAGAAGAATCCCACTTGCAGCCCTTGTAAGGCCCCATGCTGGAGCAAGGAACTGATCCCCAGAAGGCCATGACTCAAGGGAAGCCCATGCTGGAGCACTCCATCATTGGGAGGACTCCACCCAATGGAAGGGACTCATGCTGGCAGGAGAAGTTTGTGGAGGACTGTCTCCTGAGGGAGAGACACCAGGCTGCCACAGGAAAGTTTTTCTCCTGAAGGGCAAGAAGCTGTAGAAATAAAATAGAACAGACTTGGACTGACCACAACCCCTATTCCCTGTCCCTCTGTGCCACTGGAAGGGAGGAGGTAACAGAGCTGGGCCTGGGAAGAAGGGAGAGGTGGAGGAAGGTGTATTTAAGATCTGGCTGTATTGATCACTGTTCTACTCTGATTCAATTGGTATATTGGTGCTGAGTTTGTTTAAATTATGTTTATTTTTGTTTCCCCAAGTTGAGTCTCTCTTTTGCCTGCGACCATAATTGGTGAGTGTGTCCTCCCTGTCCTTTGTCTCAACTCGTGAGCCTTTTGTTGTATTTTCTCCTCCCCATCCCACTAGATGGAGAGGAGTGAGAGAGCAGCTGCATGATGCTTTGTTGCTGTCTGAGTGGGCTTAAACCACAACATATAATATTTACCTTAACATGGGATTTCTGGCATAATTCTTAGGGCAGGGTGTCAATCACAGTCTGTGATCACCATATTCTTTAGTGAAGTCCACTGTATGTTCTTTACACTGAAGGTTATGCCACATTGGCAATGTTCGAACGCCTACAATTAGCAAGGAAATTTCTACAAAAGAAAAAAAAAATTGTAAAATATTTCTTATGGAAAAAAAAAGCTAGAAAATGGAAAAAACATTTCTGAATATTAAACCCCAGACAAGTAGCTTACCCTCATTTGTTTGTTGCTGCAGAACTCAGAGCAAGATAATGAAGCTGGTGACAGCTGCCCACCAAGGCCTAAGTTCCTGTATCAGTCACATTTACAGCCACAAATATCAAGATACCTGTAGATACAAAAAAAACCTGATTACTTCCAAAGTATGTCTGTTACGAGCACGACACCACAACATTGGAAAAAAGAAGGCTGAGGGGTGACCTTATTAATGTTTATAAATATGTTAAGGGAGAGTGTCAGGGGGACAGAGCCAGACTCTTCTCAGTGACATCCAATGATAGGACAAGGGGCAATGGGTGTAAACTGGATCATAGGAGGTTCCACCTAAATATGAGAAGAAATTTCTTCACAGTGAGGGTGACAGAGCACTGGAACAGGCTGCCCAGGGAGGTTGTGGAGTCTCCTTCTCTGGAGACGTTTAAAGCCCACCTGGATGTGCTCCCGTGCAACTTGGTCTAGGTGATCCTGCTCTGGTTGGGGGATTGGACTAGATGATCTTTTGAGGTCCCTTCCAATCCCTAATATTGTGTGATTCTGTGATTAAGAAACAGTCATGTTTTTAGGGTGATCTATATACTAGTAAGACCATGGCAGAGGTAGCTTAAGTTGATTACTCTAAAATGTATACGCTCTATACTAACATATATTCATTCTCACTCCTCCTGCTTATATTATGACTCCTGTTTAAAATAAATTTCTACAAAAATGAAAAGGATTTTCACTAGATCAACAGGTTAGTCTCTGTAGAAAACAAAGTTTCTTATACTAAGATGCCTTTGCCACCTTGTCCTCAGGCTTTTATATATACACACTCACTTTTGGCAAGGAAAATGTAATCTTTCCCAGAGTATAGATGAATTATATGCAACTGAGAGCTACAGGTAGTGTTCTATAAACAAGTTGCTTCATTTGAATTCTAAATGTGAGACCCACTAGCTTTGCTTGCAGTTCTCATGCCTAAGCAGCTCATGAATGTCAATAAGACAAAAATCCAGCAGTGAGTGTTTATTCATGAATTATCTCACCAAAGATGGATAATAAACTTGGTAAGCTTACAAGTATGGGATTTTAGAGCACTAATTGACCAATTATGAGATAAAACGGCAAAATTGTTACTAAGGCATGTGTGGCATCAGAATATATATGTATCACATGCTAGAATAAAATTTATGCCAAATCACCATAACAAATTACATCATGAAATCCTATTATTCTAAAGAGACTGCAAAACATTTTTTTCCTGATGGAGTCTACTATCATGTTCCCATTTGGAGGCTATAAACCTGAACATCATTTGTTTGCCTACGAATTTAACAATTTTGAGCATGTGAGAGGGTAACAGTAATGCTGTATTCTTGCTTCCATACCAAGGCTCAGCTAAAACATTCAGCAACATGGTTGATAAGCATGAGCGTGAGGAAGGAGCACTTTGATTATTTTCATCAGGTGCCACCAAAATACCCAAGACAGATGGACAGAAGCAGTCTCTGCTACCTCTTCATTTTCTGTGGTTCCAAAGACTTAGAAACATGCAGAAAGACAAAAGGAATTGTAAGAAGTTACAGCCATAGTCGACTCGGGATTTTGTGATAGAAAAGGAAAACTTAACTGAAGTAGATGCTGTCACAGTATCTCAATCCTTAAATAAATACTGTAACTGGGTTTTCATTTATATACATTTTAGAAATTATAAAAAATAATATTCTAAGTAGTGAATGACATTATTACTTCTCCACCACTTTAGTTAAATAAAGTCTTGCAGTATTGCATAAAGTATCATGATTTCACCATGGAAATATCTTTACAGAGTAATAACTTGTTCTGATTGTTCATAGCAAGATAAATATTTCCACAGAAGATTACTATCTTAGCCTACTGAGATACACTCTGAAGGACAATTGATGTCTCCATCTTTCTCCAAATCAAAATTGATTGAAAAATTGGACATTTATGCAGATGCAACCAGCTTATGCAAAATATCATTGAAAAGATCCATTCTTTCAGTCAGTAGAAACAGGAACACTACCTGTTGACTCAGGACACTCATAAAATCTCTGGTAAAGAAACCACAGTCTCAGCTTTTGGAGTATTGTCAAGATCCATGTGATTTTTTGAGTGGATGAGATGTTCAAATTTACAAGACTCAGATATGGACAAATTTCTTCCTTTCAGCATTCAAATTTGTATTTGATTATTTGTAGTGGGTGCTGAAGTCTACTAGGTTTTTAATTGTCATTTTTGAAGAGGAGCTGAAAATTAAATGCTCCAGGTTAGGACACCAAGTCACAATAAAGTGGTCAACAATATCTCTCACCTAAAATGCAGCACACAAAGGGGAAATGAAATACGAACATATTCTTCAGTTACGTGCCTAAACACATCTGCCTAAAATGTTCCTGTCAGAACACTGAATGGCAAGTGAAAATAAAACCCAGTGGTCATTCTTGTTTGCACAATTATCTGTAGATAAACAGTATACAGTTATCATTATATCCGTCTTTATCATCAAAATATGCTTGGCATTGCAGTCCCTTAGAGTTGCATGTCCTTGCTCCTTAAAAAAATCTGCTTTTTTTTTTTTTCAAAAAAAAATTCATATGATAACAAATTAAAATATGTAACAGTTGAGACATTTACCATACATATTGATTCCATTAACACACATCCATAACATGGCTGGATCTTCCCCTCACAAGCTTTCTCTGCTATAGAATGGTGACTGTCCTGACTCAGAGAGCAAATCATCCTGAACCACATCTTCATTGACCAAAGGCCTCTAACAACATATTGGCTTTTGATAAATCAAGAGCCATCACTCTTTTCTCACCAATTAGGCAAAATGCAGAACTATACATTGATTTAAGCTACAAAAATAAAGTAACTGATTATTATTTGCAACAAGAGACCTCACAGCAACAGGTTATTTTCTTTATAGCAGAAGTTCTTCCAGTTATAATTTATTTTATTTTACTAGTGTAAGTTTTGTTCATTATCACAGGAAGCATTCACATCCTCTCACTGAAGATACCTTTCCACTTTCTACCCCAATTGTATTTTAAAGCTGTAGGTAATGACTCCCACTGATATTCAGTTAGATGGGTTAACTTGCTATCTCTTTTATATATGAAATTCAATCTGAAGAAAACACTGCAACAAAGTGTAGTTTTTAGTATATGAATGGCAGACACCATCACAATATTTTTGGGGTTCTCTGTGTTGTAAAATACCTAGGAGACATTCTCATGCACTATACTATGCCATTTGTAGAAAACCATGCCCACAGACCTATAGAGAAAGAAGAACTGCAGGCACTGCAGTGAATCCTGTGGATTACACAAAATACTGCAAGTTTAAAAATTCGTTTTAATACTAATTATGGCAAGAGTGAAAAATCAAAACTTCCTTACCACATTGAGCCCAGTTAAATTGAGTGCAGTTAGTTTTCTCAGATATTTCAAAATATGTAATAAGCATGTGTCGATAATGCTCAGGATTCTGCCAATGTTCAGTATCTGTATATCTGGACAGCCAATAGCCATAGAGGTTATGCATTTGACAAGCAAACACTTTTAATTTTCTGAATATGGGAAGAAAAGGATGACATTACAGAAACATCAAATCTGAAATCATTAATACAAAATACAAAAAAATCCAAAACTTGTTTTAAATTGTTTCAGTTTTCTTTTTCCTAAACAGACTGGACTTGACACATCAAAAAAGCTGCAAACTGCAGTGAAGAACTGATGATTTCCCATTGCGAAGTTCTGGTATAGTGTGGGAAGAAACATACAAAACAGAAACTTTTAGAACAACCCCAGGGAAAGAAGCAGGTAGTCAAATATTAGTTCCTGTGTCTGAATTTCTTTCTCTGGAGATCAGGGTGATGGAAACCTTTTCAGTGTACCTAATTGTATAAAATGTTCGTCCTGATAGACCATTATCATACACATATAAACTGAAGATTTTGGTGGATGAAAATGTGAATGTAAATCTCTCAGGACGGCATCTCATTTCTTGCACAGCAACATTCCCTCCCCTCTCTTTCCTGAATGGGCCCTTTAGCCACAGTGTCCAGTACAACATAACTCAGAACCTGGCAGGACTTAGTCTCTTTCCCAGGACTTACATTACAGCAACACACAATCTACTACAAAAGAGAAATGAAGTAGGAGAAATAAAAAAGATATTAAATGAGAAATTTACATGGTTAACTTTGAGAGCAGTAGCAGATGTTGACATATATGGTCATTTAAAGACTACTTCATAGATTGGACTAGATGATCCTTGAGGTCTCTTCCAACCTGGAATTCTATGACATTCTATAATAGTCCATTAGCATCCTAATATCATGTAAACATAAATCTACTTAGTAAAATCTATTCAGTTACAAAAATTAAACTTACAGAACCTTTAAAATTTTAGACTTGAGCAGATGTACAATTTTAATTCACCAACTTTCCTTAATGCCTTATAAGGTGCTTTTAATGATATGATATCGACATTAATCAGGGCTCAACACAGCTCTGAGTCAGAGTATGAGGAAACCTTTCATGTTTTTGCAGTATATTGTTGTAAAATAGCATTGCACTGAGCACTGTTGTTTTGGGGTTTTTTTTCCCCTTTGGAAGATCACATCAATAAAATATGGGAATCCTTTGAAATGCAAACTAAACTCTCTTTATAATTTTTCTGAGAGATAAGCAAATAATACCATCTTTAAGAAAAGATGAGTTGCCAAAGGTCAGGGTACCTATAATAAAGCAGACAACAAAATACATTGCTTCAGTCTCAACTCTTTACTTGGTTCTCTAGATTTTTACTATTAAGGCTATTGCTGAGCAACAGCAGCCACCAAAGACCTCACTTGGAACAGGAGTTGCCACTCAAGCCTCCTATGGACAAAATTGTCTTGAAAATACAGGGTATGGTTAGTGACTAGAACTACTCACTAAACATCTTCTATATTCTGCAACAAACCAAACTGCAGCTTGAAACTTTCTTCGTTCATCCCAAAGGAGCCCCACAGGACTAGGGCTAGGTTTTACAGCTGCTTTCATGTGGCAAATATATATTCAAGTAAGAAAGTCCCTGTTTAAATTTATCATCATAAGTTTGAATCCACAGTGTACTGGAAACTTCATGATACTCTCATTTCCTGAAACTTGTAGGATATCAAAAGAGGAGAGCATTCTTCCTGAGCAGAACTATATCTTACTTACACTTCTTACAGTATTTTTAAGTTTATTCTTTGTTCTTATTAGTGTTTTCCTCTGACATCTTTCTTTCTCTCTTTTTTAGAAACCCATTTGTTTCATATAATAATTACTCTTTTTTTGTCTCTTCCCATTAGAAACCCATTTGTCCCGTATGATCATAATTACTCTTTTGTCTATTCCAAATCTTTCCATTCAACCTTAAGAAGAAAAGAGACAAAATCAGTTATTTTGTATTTGCTGCTTCTGATGCCATTTCTATTATTTCTAAGAATGACAGAAATTTCCCTCTCCATGTACTACATAACCTCTTCCATCTGTTTTCACATTTTGCAGGTCATTATGATCACTCATGTCTTAAAAAATGTGAGGGACAGAAATAAGAGGGGATTAATATTTGATACAAAACCAACATGTAAGCAGAGGAGGTGTTCTTTTGAAAGTGGTAAAAGAGAAGTCAGAGGAGAACTGTCAGGAGTAGCAGTGAAACTTTAATTACAGGATGTGGATCCTGGCTGGCTTATTTATAAATACACAGTTTGTTGCACTTGGCAACCACCTGCTCTCACTCCATCATGCAGCCACATACGTAGATGTGGAGGAAATGGAAGAATTCAATAGTCAGGTACTTTGCATAAGTCTGCAGCTGCTGCTGTGATCACAGCTTGTGTGCCATGCCTCATCTAGTACCAAATGAACTCTATCTGCATCGCTGCAGCACCATGGAGCATAACTGCAGTCAATATAAGCAGCTAAAGATATCTTTATGCAGTTAATCTGCATTGCAATGGTCTCTATGGTGATCCCAGTGCTAAGCCAGGCTAGTTTAAAACCAGTACAGATATGCCTAAGGGGACATACTACCAACAGTGGTGAAGAGATTCCTAGGATAACTGTGAGTTATCCAGACCAGGAAAGTGCAGGATCTTCCCCTGTGCTGACCTGCCACAGGGCCAAGCGCTGCCTGTGGCACCCCTGCTCTCATGTTTCGATCTGGCTTAGGACTTCCACACTCACCTGTCAATATCACTGCAGACATCTCCCAAGTCAATTAAGTGTTACTGGGTTTTTAAACTGTGAAATCCGGTTTGCCCAGTGAAATGTAGGGAGGCTACAGTGATTGTGTTCACCAGCTGTGAAAATCAGGTCAATCTTAAAGTGCTTCTGTAAATAAGTACTTTTAGATGTCTAACATTAAAAGAGAAAACAGATTAAAGATTGTGTCAAAATTACTGCAAAAGATAGTGTTACCATTATGTGAGTTAGAAAGGTCTTACTGTTAAAACAGCATTATTTCACCAATAGCTGTGCTTCCTACTGTTGAAGCTATACTGAAGAGTTTGGTTTTGCTCTTGGATTGCATTTCCCTGTGACTTTTATAACAAATAAGAAGATCCTTCCTCCCCACCTGCCACAGAAGAAATGTGAAACCTTACACATAGACAAACCAGATCAGCTCCTGAGAAGTAGTCTGGAGAGTTAGATGCTCCTGTAACATCAGTTAGCATGCTACTGAGTTCCCTTTATGCTAGCCAGGGATCTAGCCCATCATATACAATTTCAATTCTCTGTGAGGAGAGGAGTCCTGCCCTAGGCTTTGATATACATTAATTTATGATAGTATATGTTACTGCATGATATGAAATGGGAAGAACAGTTGAAGGGTCAGCAGTTCATCATATAAAGACATTTTTATGTTATTCTAAATAAAAAAGTCAGACTGATGCTAAACCAACAGAAAATGTTTAAGCATCCTCAGGGCTTTGAATCAGACATGATTTATTTGCTGAAGAAAATCAGATAGATGGGCAAGGTTTTGTTTCCATCCTTGTAATTTGTAACATACACTCTTTGCACAGAATGTTAAAGAACTGCTCTGAAGACAGTGCACCTGACTAATATTACTTTCATTTCTACTTGCTAGTGTAATATATTTGAATGAATGTACCACACAACAAAATTCTTGAATTATGGAAAAAAAAGTTGTATCTTTCTCTGGAAAAAGGAGCACAAGTGGTAGTAATTTTCATTGAATGATATTACTACAATATCTGAACTGTGTCACCTTTACCAATAAATGATGCATAATCTGAGTTCTGAAGTATTAAGAATTAACAATATCCTTCAAATAGATGAAAACCGATTCACAGTGCTCAACTTCTGGCAATTTGTTTAACTGAAGACAACTGACATTATAATGAAAATTTCTGCAAATTTTTACAAAAGGCAACCTTTAAGAACTATTAATTTCTCCTAGGAAAGATCTGATGTTTTTTTCCTTTTCACATAGGTAACTGCTTTTCAAAGCTTATAAAGCACCACCAAGCTGTGTGTTTCAAAGCATCAGGTCTTAAAAAGAAGAAGGACATGATGCACTGCATAGTGGGGGACTACCACATGTAGTCCACATGTACCATCTTCCCCCAACAGACCTTTTATTCTTGGAAACTTGGTACATATTGAAAAAGAATTTGACCATTGGTATAGGACTGCCACATTCCTGTCAGCCTGATCAAAGCTACTGCTCCGTATGACGCCCAGGCACCTGGACATCTTAGGTGTCTGCAAATACAGAGGTGGCACACACAATGAGCCAGCACATCTTGCATGCACTGGAGCCTTTGCACATGTTGTATGCAACTGGTACAGCTAACACAGAAATTCCAAACCTTTTTGTACTTACTACCCATATACTGATCACTGTGGGGTGTCTCTGCACTCAAATCTAGTATATTTCAACTGATATACAGGTAACTTACAGTTACCCTATTAATCAACATACCTGAGTGAGCAAAACATACTAGTTTTTAGCATTAGTTTTAAAAAAATTTTATCATGTGCTACCTTTTTTACTTAAGGTAATGCAGGACTTTTTATGTGCATTCATTCATATGTGTATGTATATGTGTATATATTTGTCTATATAGAATAAAAATAATGTCGTTTTATACCTGAGCTTGACAAAAGTGGAACCATTCACATGCTTAAGAAAGTAAGAAAGATATTTCCTTACGAGACTTTGCTTTAAAGTATGTACATTAATAGGATCATTTGAGTACTACTCAATTTTTGAGTATTTATTAAGTACAGAACCACTCTGTATTTACTGTACCCATACAGACACCCCAAAAAGCAACAAAAATTAGAGCACTTCCCACAATCCTGGAAAGCAAACAAAATTTTTTAAATCCTGTCAAGAAGATAGGAACTAAAAAGATATATAAAAGTTATATGGGGCAAAACGTGGATCCAGAGAGGACAGCTGTTTAGCTAATGTGTGAGTTTTTAAATTGATAGCTATGGTCAGTTTGAGTAGAAACAGGCTGCCTTAGCCCTTCAGCTGGAAGAATCAATCTAAAGAGGCAGGGCTGATGTACTCCATGCTCCTGCATGCAAAAGAAGTAGAAATAACCGTTTAGATTGTGCTCTATTCAAAGGCTACATTCAGTCAACTCAGGAGACTGCTCCTCACCAGTATTTTCACCCATTGCCCAAACACCTTCAGAGACCTTTCTTATCCTCTGACACCAGGCAGGTGCTGTAGCTGAGTCTGGATTTCATGACTGAATTTTAATCCCTCCATCCTTACTGTACTGAGGATGTTCTGAGCAGCCGAATAAACTCTATGTTAGGAAGAAGGTCAGAGTGCAGCATTTCCAGGATTCCTCCCAACGAATCACAGTAATAAATTTACTGTTGGACAAAATGATTGACTGTATGAGCTATTACAGCACCTGCCTCCTCTCTAGCTAAACAAGGTTTCCCTTAAACTCAGTTCCACTACATTTCATAAGAAACCTAAATCAACATCTACCTAACCTTTGACTTAATTCACAATCATATTTTATCCCACCCACCACCCTAAGTAAATATCTGAAGAAAAGAGCTGTCAACTGACAAGAAAATAAAGAAAAATGGTCTCATCTGGCTAAACTTCTCCATCCTCTGTATCACACTTGTTTGCAATAAAAAATGGAATGTCAGAAACACATCCAAAAAACACAAAACAACAACAACAGATTTATGGTTTTTGATTTCATATATTAAAACAAGTTCAATGAGAAGCCAACAAGGCCACTTCAGAATACTCCATTGTCTGGGTAGTTAAAATATCATAATTCGTGCCCTTGATTCTTTTGTTTATTGTTTAGTTACCATGCAGCCAAGATTTCCTTTTATCACAGGGTGACACTTGCATTCTTATACCTTACTGCCAAAATGCCTGTTCTAAAAATATTTTCTTGGTTAATTAGTAATATACGTGCAACGCAGATCTAGAGTATACTCCTTCCACTTCCTAGATTTGTGTATTATAAAAAATATATAAACACCAAATTGTTGCAGAAATTAGCTCGTCTTTTCTCATTCTCGTGCATCTTGTTGCTTTATTTCCCTAAATATCATGCTAACATATCTCTTACTCTTAACAAACTCTTTAGGTTTCATAAGGTTTGAGTTTTCTCTAGTTAATCATTAAAATCTGATGCCTGTTATATATTTCCAAGCACAATGTTCAATTATGTTGATATTGAGATTGTTACAGCGTATCAATCAATGGGAATTGTATAAAGCCAGGAAACAAGCCATTTGACATTCAATTCTACTCTTCCAGTTTTTAGTAGCTCTGTTACAGAACAGAACCCCCTTGGAGAAAAATGTATACAGTCTTAAATCTGAGCAGCTTGATGGAGACATACAAAGCAGAATTGATTCATGTTTAGCTCAAAAACACTGATAGAACAAAACTTGGTCTCTCAGAAGTAGATGTGAAGACAGGGCAAGGGAGGTAAATGGGCTACCAGGGACACCAAAGAGTATGGAAATTAATGGGGTTTTGCCTTATCTCTTGACTTATCTCAAACCCTAGGCCAAGCTGCTTACTTGTAATCTCAAGGTTCAATCTCCACTTAAAAGTTCTGGCATAGCCATGTGTCTCTGGAGTATGAAAAATACACTTCCAACTGGCTGCAATTGTTAATGCCCTCAAGTAGACTCAACCCTGCTGTCAAAATCACTAGATTATCACCAGGTGTTATTCCACATAGGATAGCGATTTATTGTTCTGCTAAGAAAGGACAGTGCTGCAGCAGCTACATCCTCATTTCAGGAACAGTTATGAACACTTTTCTTTGGATGTTATATTAATATCCATCCTTCGATGTAAATATAGTTGTGTACACCTTTTCTGAGATAGCTGAAGATAGCTGCCATTAAGCCAAAAGAGCTGCATTGTCGCTATGAACTGCACAAGGTCATTTGAATGACAGTTACCTTTTACAGTGCTTTTCAACCAGGATGTTTAAAGCATCATCGGTAATCTGGCATTTATTAGCAGAAACGCCCCGAAAACTGTAACACAAAAACTGATGGCTATTTCTCCAGTCTTGGAAGAAAAATAAAAACCAAACAGCCAAAAACCATTCCCCCCACCCCAAACCCAAACCTGACAATTTCACTGGCTTCAAAGGACAGGACTAATTTACTCTAACATCTTCCACTACTTAGAAGGCATACAGGGCATGGGAACTGGACACAACTGACCAGAAAAGGCATTCAAAACTTTTAACTGGAGTAAAAATTTGTGCCTCTTGCTTCCAGTTCTCTAAGCAAGAAGTACTGGCACTATGCAAAGTATGTATGTACAGAAGGGAGCTTCAGCCCTGAAGTGAGAG
>VYZX01008655.1:37989-57173 GCA_013401335.1 Brachypteracias leptosomus | reverse complement strand
CGTGCAACTAGTCAGATTTTTTTTCAGGTTTGCTGAAAAACACTGGGAAAAAGACCACATATAAAGATGAACCTCAAACTCTACAGATGAAGAGGAAAGGAAGATCCTGTCTCCCACAGAAGCCACTAGGACTCTTTCTATTGCCAGTAATGGAAGCTGTGTTTGGTCTGAAATGTAGTTACATTAAATGGGAAATGAGTAGAAAAGCCTGAAATGTGTGTAGTCCAAATTTCATAAAACATCAATTTTCCAGCACCAGGGTTAAGAATTAATATTGCTATTAAATCAAAACCTACTAAATACTAGTAAATATATTTTNCCACTGAATGTCAGAATCTGAAAACTGCAGCCAGGTATTATGGTTGTCCCACTCAGATATCCCCTGTGGTTTTTCTCTACTTGACGTTCTGTCCCCTTGGCAACTGATTTATCCCTACCTTGCTCTGAAGCCTATTTACTCCCATAACATGAAGGTAATTGTAAATGCCAAGAACTTTATTATGATGCCACAAATAGCTTCTTTATAAGACAGGATATGAACATGAATTTCCAAAGAGAAGAAAATTTTCATTTTGGCAGAAAATTTCCATTGTGCTAATCGATAAAAGATTTATTATTATTCTCCTATAGAAAAAACCACTGAAACAGATTTCTATTGCTTTTTGTAAGCTTTTAAAATCAATTATCAATTAATGGTTCACACATGCATCCCTCAAATCACTAAGTACCAAAATGAAAATGTTTCTATAGAATTGGCTCATTGGACTCCAGTTAAATATTTTAGGCATTTTCCTTTCTCTTGTTTTCACATTTCACATGATAGATATACTAACAAAATCTAAAATGATATATAATTTTTAACTAACATTCTTCCTGTACCCACCTACCAAGATAATTTTGTATTTTCTGTGACCATGCTATTGTAACACTTGGCAGGTAAGGAACATATCTTCCCAGTGACCTCTGGGAGTAAAAGCATTATTATCAGCTTCACTGATAGTTATTAAATAAAATTTTAACCAAAAAGGTGAATATGGGAATTCTTGAGTCTTCACTTCTGCTTAGAAAGCTTCATGAAGATAGCATGAGGAGTCTGTGACGGAATTAGCAGTTCCCATATTACAGGTTCAGTGTTTTGACTGAAAATTCCTCTTTTATGACNTAGCATAATAGACTTTTTTCAATTCATTCATCTGAAACTTACAGAAAAGAGCACATAATGAAATGGGTATTACACAAAAGATGAACTACTGCAAAAATTAATTGAATTATTCCTAATAATCCTCTATGTTTTAAAATAATTTTACTATTTGACCCAAGGCTGTCATTAGGGAGTATTCAGCCACAGCTAATGTTCTGAAGAAAACTAGTTAATTTATACAACTGGCAATCTATTGAGAAGAGACTTGTTTCTACTGAACACTTTCAGTTTGCTGCTAAAGGATTTGTTCACTTTACTTGGTACTTGGACAAACTACCTTGCAAGTAACCTCATACTACTGAGTCAGATACATTACTATTATTCTTTTGCATTTCAAATGTAATTTTTTTATCCAGTTTGTATATTTGTCCATAGCCACATGACCATAAAGCAGATCGATCTGTCTGGGAATTTCCTGGGAGAAGCAATGCACTTCTACCACCAATCTTTTCAACATTTTAAAATCAAATAATTTTGCATCAGATAACCTTTCACTGGGTTCTGTTGAACAGAAGTCTGAACACCTTTAGCTGCTAAAGAAAAATGCTCATGTTAAACAACACAGGATGCCTGCTGTGTATATTAAAAAAAAAATAAATTTTAAAAAAAAATCGTGGTGGCAGGGACTCCTCCTCATCCTCTTTGTTATGAAATATTTTCATTTTTCACTCAAAAGCTTTAAATTTGCTAGGATTATAACAGACAGAAATGCACACAAGAGAATATTTTGAAATTTAATGTGTTCTGTGTAAAACCTTTTTTCTCCGTCATCTGTAAAAGGTCAAAAATCAAAGAGTTCTTGAATCATCATTTCATAGTGACCAAAGGCAACCCAGATTTAAGCAATTCCACTTATAAATTTTATATCTTATACAAACTTTACAATATGATTTGTATATACTAAATGAAATTTGAAGACAGCTTTGGAAAGGAATAGGCACAGTTCTAACTGTTGTTGTGGTAAGGAAGTTTCTAATAAGATGTCAGAAATATGTGTTTGTGGAAATTCTAATTCAAGTGCCTTTACTTATAAATATTTTATCATATACTACCTTTTTCAACAGAAATTACTTTACTTGACACAACAGTGTTTACCTCATGGAAAGCTGCAGTACAGTCGTTTTATCTTAACTGTTTAATGCCTGATTCCATGTACCACCTACTGTGCACTATTCAAAGACAGATGAAGATGAGACTTTCCCTAAAGCCACAGAACATCTCACAAACCAAAATACAGGACAGGTAACAGTTGATACTACTCCCATTCTATATGTGAGAAATGAAGGTACAGAGAGGGTAAGAATTTAGTTTGCAGTTATGGTGTCACACTATTGAGTGGCTTCCAGAGAATATACTTCAGCAATCTAGTGCACTGGAAAGGTTCCTTATAGGTGCAAATTCTCCTTGTCTCTATACTTGTAGCTATGCAGTATATACTTTAACACACCTCAGATGTGCTCAAAATGGTGCAACCAAGGCTGAAATAACATGCAAGTGCATCAGTTAAGGCACCTAACTCACAATGTGGATACAGTCTCCTGCAGCTCATCTTCTATGTCCAGTATTCTGTTAATAACAGCAACATCCTCTGCACAGTAATCTATCTTGCATCATCTATTAGGTATAGACATACAGTGTTTGCTTAGGACTCACAAATGATATAAACTTTACAGTTGGTAAACATGTGATATAGGCATGTGATCCCACTGGTGTAACATTTCATTCAAATCAATGCCAAATCCTTCCCTTACTGCACTGTGCAGTTTAGCAATGTAGACACACCCACATACCGCCCAGTTTGAACCTTCCCTGGGGATAAACTGGGCTTTGTCATGGTGAAGGCTGTTGGGTACATCTTTCTGCCTCTAACAGTATGCATTAGTCATTCCAGAGAACACCACCTGGTTCACACTTACGGATTTCTTCATATATAGACAGGCACACTTTTGCATAGTTTTCACTAAAAGAGTCTAGATTGGTAATCCTGATCATCTGTAAAAGAAAAGTGATGAGAAAACTGTAAGAATTGCCCAAATTTATTTAGAAAGTGAATGGGAATTAGATTTAAACCAAAACTTTTTTTTTTTTAAATAGGAAAAAAAAAGGAAGTTCAGTGACCAAGAGCAAATAGAAACTCTGTATTCTTTATTTCACTGTAAAATGCAATCATTCTAGTAAAACACAGCATAAAGTAGGACTTTGCTTACTATTTATCTTACCATCTTTATCTGCAGATTGAGAGGATTTTTATTTTGCTAATTGCATTGCAAAATTTCACAGTAGTGGAACTTCAGTAAGAGACACATGACTAAGCAGACAGCTGGAAAGCAATGTAGGAAATATACCTTAACCAATTTTGTAAAACTGAATGTACAAGTTTGAAAGAAACATTAATCTCATCTCTCACTTTGTGAGTGTAATCAGTCGCAAATGCATGGTATACCCTGAAACAACAGCATTATAATATGCAAATAACCCTTCCATTTAAAAGAGTTCACAGATATATGAACACAGAACTGTGGCAAAACAGAGTTTAGAGGAGTGTATCTTACTGCACTGACAGTGTCTTATGCAGATTTATTTCTATAATGTTCAGTTAATTGACCATACTGACAGATCATGTAGCAAAACATCTGCATCCTATTGAAGGCATCCAAAGTTAATTGCACTCACATTGATTGCATTTGCTGGAGGGATAATGGGTTTTTAAAACCACACCTCAAAGATTTATTACAGATTCTTCAGCACACTGTCCCTTGCACTAGTGAGGAAGATTTATCAGTCCCACTACCTGACTCTGAGCTTTTTGAATCTTCTTCAAATTAGGAGATAGGTTTTATTAGCATTAAAATTGCTACATTATCATTAATCATTTCAAGCTGCATTTCTTTACATTTGTAATATGAAGCAGGAACACTCTAGGTTACTTTGCTATATAATAGGTGCAAATAGGAGAAAAAGATGTCCTAATGCTTAGTCTCATGCATCCAAGTTAACTGTTCTTTGCCTTAGCTGTAAAAGCAAGATAGAATTATGTACCTTAAAAGGAGTACTGTGAAGTTAGTCAATCAACGTCTGCTTTTTTCTCTGAAAGCCTAATTTATGATACATAATACCACTATTCAGTTTGGTAAAACAGAGCCTTAATAAGCTAACAGGTTCTTTCTGCCATCTTTTTATTCCTAAGAAAGGTGATTTGAGATGCCTGCTTAGTAAAAACACTTCTTACCATAGATACTCAAAGTTTTAAAAGCATTATTTCTTTTAAAACATATGTGGATCTTCATACGTTTATATGAAGGACTACAGTAGGAAGTGTAGTTAATGCAAAAATCAAAATACAATTACAGAAGTGTGTATGTATTAATATGCCAATTTTGATCATGTAAGTTAAAATGGATCATATATTGGCAAAGTATTTAGGTATTAAGTACAATAAATATAACAAATGTGTGATATAAGTCTTTACTTTTACACACATATGTCCAACAAAGCTAAATCTTTTTCTACTTCCATTTTTTCATTTTCAGTAAAACAGGGGTAGCAGTTATTGATTGATATTAGGACATTATTTTGAAAAAGTAAACCTCTATGCAGTTGTTCATACTTAAAGTAAAATACATCTTCTTTTTGTATCTGAGCAATCACCAAACATCTTATTGCACTGCAGTATCTATCACTAATTTGTAGATTTAAACATCATTTTTTCAGACAATGTACAAAATACTAAAGAACATGCCTTCCACAAACAATATAAATTAAAGCACTGAGATGTAAGGCAACAAGTAAATACAACAAATGGAGCAACAGAGGCAATTCTCATGCTATGCGATTTATGTATTATTTAATGTATCAAAAATTTTGATTAAAAAAGTAGCAGACCTTTATGTGGAATAAATCTTTTCTTGAATGTACTTGTAGTAGAAAAGTTGCACATTCTTAAAAATCCAAAATATATCAGCATATAAGCCATGCTACTTTTCTGAAAAAAAAATCATTTTGCTTCATAAAAACTTATGTTACCTTAAGAAACTCTTTGCAATGATGAAGAAACTAACCACTTATCAGTAAGCTGCTGGTTTTCACCATGGCAAAAGTAAAGAGTGAAACACTGAGGATGATGCAGTCCTAAACTGATCAGCTACTCATCACTCAAGTAAAGGCAATCTGCAATCTGAATCTACCTCTTGCGAAAAGAAACTCATGTTACCATGATACACAAAGAACTACAAACACATACTTCAATTCCATTGTTTGGATGGCATGATAGATTGAAAATAAATTATTTCAAGACCTCAGTTAAAGAATTAGATCCAGAATGTATGTGCAAAGTGTATTTTGCTACTAATAAATCCATCATTAGAATACGGCATGAACTAAAGATGAACTTTCATTACTTCACAAGCAAAGACCAGTGCACCCAAACAAAGAAGAAAATTCAATCACATGCATTTTGTGTGTGTCTTCTAGAAGCAAAAAATCCTCTGAAATTTTTATTGCTATTTGGTGTGGTATTATCACTTGGCAAAAAGCATTGCCGCATAATCACACAATGCCATTTGAAAATAATCTTTATAAACTATTATAGATGAAAGAACATTTTTTTGCCTCTGTATATATATTTCATTTTCATGTTCACATTTCCATGTGAAAACTCAATTTATTCAGACCAGACATAATATTGTCACATAATATTGTCATATCCAAAAGTTTCAGACGTTCATTCAAGCCAAAGTATAAACAGTGCTTTAACTTAGAAATGTCACAAACTGTTCACTGTGAAAAAAAAAAAAAAAAAAAAAAAAAAAAGAATAATTTCTGAAGACAACAACAGGTTTTACCTGCTGTTGACAACAAAAATCAGAACATGCAAGTCAAAACACAGTCCCAGTCTCAGGACAGCTGGTTTTGGCATTCAAGAGTTCATCTCACATATGTAAATTGCTTTAGTTTAGTTTAGGTTCTCATTCTTTATTTCACTCCACTTAAAACTGAAGAATTTCTGATATGCCAAAACTTGCAGCACAGGATACCAACATCTGTAGACAATGCAACTCCTGTTCAAATTCAGTGTTAAATGTGCAGAATTATCCACATTCTCCTGTACAGAATGCAGCTATATGCATTATGTAGGAAAAAAAAGAAAATTATGTTAGCTCCAGACCAAATTGGACAAATAACTCATTCTTTAAAAACTTTGTCTGTAAAGGGTAAAACTAGAGGACTTTGAATACATTTTGAAGTAAGTAACATACAGGATCTTTAGTGTAATGAGCAACAAATCACATTTGTTAATATCATAGAAGTTAATCTCCAAGGAGACCATACTGAGGCCTTTCAGTACATAAACAGGACCTGTAAGAAAGATGGAACAATCTTTGTAGCAGGGCCTGTTGCAACAGGAGAAGGGGTAGTGGGTTTAAACTAAGGAGGGTAGGTTTAGATTAGATATAAGGAAGAAAGTTTTTACAAAAAGTAAAAGTAAGTACTGAGATGTAAGGCAACAAGGAAATACAACAAATGGAGTAACAGAGGCAATTCTCATCACATGCAATTAATGTATTTTCTAAACATATTAAAAAATTTTATTAAAAAAGTGGCAGACTGAGGGTGGCAAAACACTGGAACAGTGCCCAAAGAGGTGGTAGATGTTCCATCCCTGAAAACATTCAAAGTCAGGTTGGAGGTGGCTCTGAGCAACCTCATCTAGTTGAAGGTGTCCCTGCTCACTGCAGTGGGGTTGAACTAGATGAGCTTTAATTGTCCCTTTGGACCTGAACCATTCCACAATTCTATACTTCTACGATTAATCAACTAAGGCAAAGGTGTTGCACAATACAGTAAATACCTCTACTTTTTATCTCACTATAATGAATAAAAATCAATTAATGACTAGACTGGAAACTAGTGTTTGCCTAAAGACCAGTTATTGTGACACACTTGTATTCAATATGGGAATAACAGAACACAGTCCCAACAACAAAATTTATTCAAAAGGACTAAATTTCCCAATGCAAAAAATCATGAGAAAAAGTACTGGGAAGGAAAATGTTCAAAGGAAACTATATAACTAAAATCAGACATTTTAAAAAGTGCTGCATGTGGCAGAACTCCTTACTTCCAGTCACCTTTGTCTAAACAATGGAGAACTGCATTTAGAAGCAACAGTTAGAAATAACAATAACAATTTCAATAATATTAAAAGGAGGAAATATATGGTAATAAAACTGTGTCTCCGTTTAAGGCTCAGGGCAACCCCCCATGGAGCAGAATTTGTCTCACCCCTCTTCCCCCTCCCCTCTTCCCTCCCAGGGAAGGAAGAAAGGCCTCACACAAAGTTGGAAAATTAAGATCACAACTTTTAACAGGGAGTAACAAAAGGGATATCAGAGGAAGGGAAATATACAGAGGTAACAAGGGAAGGTATATATACAAATATATACAACACTGATCCTCGGATGTCACTGGATTTCTCCCGAGCCACGTGGAGTTGTAGACGTCTGCAGCCAGCAACAATTCCAGCGAGGAGTGGGCGAGCAGAACTTCCTGTGTCCTTTTATAGAGTGTGGCAGGAAGGGGAGCGGAATAGCCGCTCCACCTGTCCCTCCCCTTCCCCAAACCTTAAACCACAACAAACTGAAATGATAAAGTGCAGGAAATGTATAAGGGAAGCTAAAGACTGAAGAAATAAATCTGCATTTTCAGATGCAAGTCCAGCAAGAAAAACATATTTGACATAAATTAGCAGCAAAATAAATAGTGCCAATGGTATAATCATGCTTCCAGCCAGAGTTAGTAAACTATTAATATTGCATGAAAGGCAAAATTGTTTGATGCATATTTCTATTCTGTATTTGAAAATAATCTAGATGGTTTTCTTTTACAACAGAAGATTTCCAGGTCTTTAGGAAGAGAGGATTATATTTGAAAAGAAAAGGGCTATATTTTACCACCCATTTAAAACCATCAAACCTAAGACTCTTATTCTAAAAGAGCAGGCTACATATATCATATTGCAGAACAAACCAATTTTTAAAATCTTTGAATTCTTGAGAAAATGTTGTAAGAAAGTTCATACAGGTAGACCAAGTAATGGTACATCAGGTAGCCAAATATCAGTCCTAATCAAAATAAAGGCAAAAGTACCATGTTATTAAGTTAATAAAAGCTGTAAAACTTGAAATCAAATCAATATTGTTACTGTGGGAAGCATCCAGGATTCCACCTTGAGCTTTGCCACATCCTTCCTGATTTACAAACACAAAACTGGGAAGCAGCATACTCTGAGGGATTTGCAGAGGAAAGATGGAAAGGGGAAGGTGAGGCTGAGGTGCGCATGAAAATGAGGGACACTTGTTCCACCT
The DNA here is from genome assembly GCA_013401335.1 of Brachypteracias leptosomus. Classification (NCBI taxonomy): domain Eukaryota; kingdom Metazoa; phylum Chordata; class Aves; order Coraciiformes; family Brachypteraciidae; genus Brachypteracias; species Brachypteracias leptosomus. The sequence goes on along the minus strand of VYZX01008655.1, from coordinate 48,608 downwards.
GACAGAAAATGGATGAAAACAAGGGCAGTTATGACTGTCCTGCCAGTGCAGCAAACAAATGAAAGGAAATAAGGAAATAATCTACAATTATGAAAGAAACATAACAAGCTATTGAATCGCTGCCCCTTGCTGCATCCTCTATAGGCCTGTACCAAGACAAAATTTGTTTCTGCATTTCCTGTATTTCCTATTCTCCTTGTTATAACTTCAGATGAAAATTCTCTGTCATAAAGGAAAAATGGCAGGGAAAATCCCTTCGAGTCTTCTTTTTATTGTAGACTGACACACTAAATCCTGAAACACTAGTACTAGGATTTCAAGGCTGACATAATCCCATTTCTGCCACCTGCAGAACAGCGTTCAGAAGACAGCTAACAACAGCAGGATCTGCAACTGACACTGAGACTTCCAGGGGACTCCAGGAAGCACAGCATAGCATAAATTTACAGATAATTTACCATAATTATGTTATTTTTTTCCCATTAGAAGTTAAGGCAATTTAGGTATGTAAATGCCACAACAAAATCACAGGGAAAATATCATGACAGCTAATGAATCATAACAAATGCCTGAAAGGGAGAGTGGGAGAAAAAATGTTAGTTAGAAAAAAAAAAAAAAGCCTAAACAAACCACAATAACTAGCATTGTATTAGCATCTATTAGCACCCATAACTCAAGTTGAAAACATAAGAAATTAAACAAGATAAAACCTACAGCAAACTGCTGCCCGTTCTCCAGACAGCAGTTAGAAGCCTCATATGCATGGGTCCTGATTCCCGAGGTGGACGTCAATCATCTGCTGGATCAGTGCAATTCAGCATAGCACAAGCAGTCAGAAGGTTTCTGATTGAGGAACCAACAAGAGGAGATGTTTTGCTGGGCTTCACACTTACAGACAAGGAAGGACTTATCAGGGCTGTACAGGTCAGGGGCAGCCTTGGCTGCAGTGACCATGACTTGGTGGAGTTCAGGATCCCAGGAGGAGAAAACATGGCAAAAAGCAGGATCACAGTGATGAACTTCAGGAAAGCAGACTTTGATCTCTTCAGGGACCTGCTTAGAAAAATCCTATGGGACACAGCCCTAGTGAGACGGGAGTCAAGGAAAGCTGGTTGATTTTCAAGGCTCACATCCTCAAAACTCAAGAATGGTCCACCCTGACAAGTAAAGGCCACAGGAGACATGCATGGAGAAACAAAACACACATGAACAAATTCATATATAAAAAGCAAACATTCAGGAGATGAAGGCAGGGCCAGGGAACTCAGCAGGAATAGAGAAACACTGTCTAGGCCTACACGGATGGGGTTAGGAAAGCCAAAGCCCACTTGGAGCTGAATGTGGTGGGGGATATGAAGGACAAGAATTTCCACAGGTGTATCAGCAGCAAAAATATAGACATATAGGCATGCTGCTGAATGGTGGGGGATCTCGTGACAATGAAGATGACAATGTCATCTTCACCTAAGTCTTTACTGGTATGATTTGCCTCCAGGAGTCTAACTTCCCTAAGATCTGGGGGAAAGTCTGGGGAATGGAAGACTTATAATTTGTGCAAGAGGATCAGGCTAAAATGCTGGTCTCAGAGGGTTATGGATCAACAGCACAAAGTTCTGTCACTAGTGAAGTATAGTACTAGGGGTCAATTCAGGGACAAATATAATTTAACATCTTCACTGACAATCCAAATGATGAGACAAGTCCTCAGCAAGTTTGCAGATAAAATCATAGAATAATTTAAGTTGGAAAAGGCCTTTAAGATCTTCAAGCCCAACCATTAACCTAACACTGCCAAGTCCATTACTAAACCATGTTGCTGAGCACCAGATTTACATGTCTTTTAAATACTTCCAGGGATGATGACTCAACCACTTCCTTAGGCAGCCTGTTTCAATGCTTAACTACATTTTCAGCGAAGAACTTTTTCCTAATGTTCAAAGATGATAAAACTAAGAGGTGTGGCTCATACACCAGATGGTTGTGCAGCCATCCAGAGGGATGTTGGCAGGATGGAGAAATGAGTAAACAGAATTTCATGGAGTCCAACAAAGGGAAAGACAAAGTCCTGTATCTGGGGAGGGATAACCACATGCAACAGAATAGGCTGGAAGCCAAACAGCTTGGCATATAAAGATTCGGGAGTCCTGTGGACAAGTTGAACATGAACAAGCAGCTCCCCAACAGAAGGCGGCCAACAGCTGCTAGGGCTGCATTAGGAGAATCATCTCCAGCAGGTCAAGGGAGTGCTTTTCTCAGCACTGGCGAGACACACCTGGAGAGTTGGGTCCAGCACTGGACTCTCCAGTATAAGAGTGACATTGTTATACTGGACAGATTCTACCAAGAAGCCATGAAGGAGACTGATGACCCATGAATAAGGGACTCAAGCATCTGTTGCAGAAGGGAAGGCTGAAAGAGCTGAGAGAAGAGGACATTTGGGGGGACCTTATCAGTGTGTATAATTACATGATGTGAGGGTGTGAAGAAGACAGAGCCAGACTTCTCTCAGTGGTCTCCAGTAACAGGACAAGAGACAATGGACACAAATTGAAATGCAAGAAATTACATTTAAACATAGGAAGAACTTGACTCTAAAGATTACCAAACACTGCAACATGTTGCCCACATAGACTGTGAAGTCTCCATCTTTGGAGATATCCAACAGTCAACTGAATACAGCCCTAAGCAGCCTGCTCTAGCTGACCCATTTTTATCTGGGGCATTGGACTTGTAGATTTCCAGAGGTCCCTCCTACCTCAGCTGTTCTGTGGTTCGATGAAGCCAAGGAATCCAAAGCTATTGATAGACTGTCTGTTATGGCATCACTTTCCAAAAGCTCTCTCCTCTTTTCCTTTAAAGTTTAGTCTCAATGAGTATGATTAAAGTCTTTTACAAATCTACTTCTTTAGTGCAAGCCTTACTAATGCAGGAGTGAAGATAGCTGCAGCAAAAGAAACCTAGTCTCCAGTGTTTTCAGTCCTCTGTTAATTGGAAGTTTTTCAGACATTTTCCCTTGTGCAAAGTCCTTGTGAGCACATCTACACCAGGGAATGCAATACTAGGCTAGGGTAACAGCAGATCTAGCTATTAATGAACATCACATTACCATGCAACAATATTAGCCTAGGTTCCAAAAAGCTGTATAATTGCATCAGCACAATGCTGCAACTAGGTTAATTAGCTCTGCCAATCAGCCTAATTAGCAGAGGGCAGAGTCATGCTGATGTGTCTATACTGATTCTCTCTCTTAAGCTACTAATCACAGCACTACACTACACAGAGTACTCCAAACAAGAAGTGTCATGTGGGTATATTTAGAGGTGAAGACTTCTGAAATGCTGTCCATTCTGTAAGTATGTGTAAAACTTTTAGAAAAATATTTTTTATTACTTTTCAAAACAGACATTTTTATTATGAGGCACATTTGAGGCTATTACGAAAAATATTTCAAGGATTTCAAAAACATGCTTCTGCCAAATATTGGTTATTCTGCAAGATGATTAGCTGCTACAGCAGATTTTAACATCTCTTGGATACTTGTAATGTTATTTCTCTTAGAAGGACAACCTATGAAAAGGCAGTAATTTCACTGATTCCATTTTGCATCTCTAGACAAGGTATTCTCAAAGCTGTTTCCTTTAACATCATTAGAATAAAACCACCAGACACTTCTCTTGTTCATATGGTTTTACAATATCACCTTCTTAAAAGTGCTACTCCTAATTTTCAGCTGCATAAGGAAAAAGAAATTACTTTCTAGTGTTTTGTAAATTTATTTGCTTAAAAATGTTATGATAAAGCTTAGACTACCTTGTGCTTGCTAAAAACTGAAGGTATGTTAGCAATTTCCTCTAAGATATATGTCAGGCTTTGTGTAAAGAACAGTTTAACCTCAGTCATGCTCTGCTTACTTCCCAGGAAAAGATCATGTTGCTCAGGTAGTTCATGTGGACTTCATCCACTTCCAAAAAGTAATGTCTTTGATGTCAGCTAATGAGTTCTGCACTGTTCAACAAGGCTCTGTGTATCCGAGCTAATGAAAGAAGCATAATAAAACCTTATAAGTAAACTCGTGATCTAAAGCACACTTTTCAGGTCATACTTGAGAATGGATTCCAAATTCCAAATTTATATTCTGAATTACCCCTTCAAGATGGTCTTGATATGTCAAAGATTTTCATCTAGGCAGGGTCTTTCTTGGCTTGGAAAATATTTTCTTAATCTTGGCCTTGAAAGGATCTTATCTCCCAGGGCTTTACTTTATTTCTTTCCAGCTGTGACTCTATTTTTTGAGCTGCTCACTGTGTGAAAATGCACTACCCTGGCTGACTGACTTAGGATGAACACATGGGACATCACCAAGGCAAAATCTCAGCAGAAAGGAAACTGAATTACTTCTAATGTATAATCTAAATAAAATAACCAAAAGACTTGTAAAACATGTTCAAATGCTAATGATTTGTTACACCAAATTTTCATTTGACTGTTACCATTGAAAAAAATAACCTTAAAAGATTAACTTTTCCTAAGTAACTGAAACTTATCTCTAAAAAAGGTCCCCCTGAAAAGCTCAGTCCTTGTCTGTGTTTGCAACACATTGTTATACTAGTGGCCCATAGCAACCTCATAATGAAACACTGCTTCAGGGCAAACTTCCACACACCCAAAGCAGTGGGTGTGGCAAAAAGCTAATAAATGTCACCCCAATTACCTCGCCTTCTCTGTTTTAAATGTTGTTACTTTGGCTGGTGATCTAACAGCACAAGTCCTCTATATAAATACCAGAAATAGCTGCTTCATATCAAAAGATACATATCACATATAGCAAGAAAGAAAAGAAAACCAAATCTCCTGGACAAATAAATGAAGGATTAAATGTGCACTTTGCATTTTCAAGGCTCAGTGCATAAGAGTTTGAAGAAGAAACTGATCTAGGATGCCAAGAAGAAGTCCAATTTTAGTTGTGAAATGGAAATTCTAGTTGGAACTGCTTAGCAGTAGTAATTTGTGATGAAGGAGTGATCTGGTGTGGAGGGCAAGAAGGTTCATCTGTGAGAAGGGGTTAAACTGGGTGAAAGTTGGAATACCAGGGACAGAACAATTCCTTAAAAGTGAATGAAGTTAATCTTGGTGACAAGAAATAGTCTCAGTATTATCAGTATTTGCTGGAATGGGAATGCCCAGGGGCCACCTTTTGGTGGGGAAGCAGGGCTGGGGGATCCACCATGGCCAGGCTGAGGTGCCCCATGCACCTGTACATGAGGAATCTGCTTGTGATGCATCTTTGCAGACTACATGTGGAACTGTGTATTGCAGTGTCACTCTGCCCAATTCAGTGGGGATTAAATTTTTCTTTTATTATTACTATTTATTATCATTAAATTATTATCTTATATTTTAAACATAAATGTGTTTAATTCTCTTTAAGGGGCACCATACAAATTTCTAACAGTTGTCAAAATTATTTTAAAGAAGTTACTTAAATCTTCAACATATAACAGCTTCAGAGGGGTAAGAGTGTTCTGCTGAAGTCCATCAATCTATATTCTGCACCCAAACTGAAGCAATACAGGATAATAGCTGTTATGGTGTTTCATATGGCTTCTTCTCATATCCTCATTGTTGTATAGATCTTGAAGGTACAGCAGCCTGAATTTATACTCTCTTTCAAAAGTATTCTACAGTCTGTTCTACTAATAGGAAACATTTGAGGGCACTGTTTAAACAGCTGGTTGCAGTCATTTAAAATTGCTCTATTTTCCCTTTTTAAGCACCTACAGCTCAGGATTTCATAATGTCACAAAACTATACTAAGATCCTATTATCAGTCATTCCCACTTATTCACTGTCTCTTTCTTCAAGTGCCATTTAGTTGAATCTAAAACAAGGCTAAAATACTTTGTTTACTTATACAAAGCGTACCACACGCATGTTAGGTGCTGTATAAATAGCTGTGGATCACAACAGCAGTAACAAACTTAATTCACACAATATCTAGAATCCGCAGTTTCTCGCCATGTATGCTATCTTACTTAAGATAATCACCTTAGTGTCTTTTTCTGTGTGCCAAAAGTCACTGTAGGATTTGACAATAAATCTTAAAGCAATCACATTACTTTCCTCTATTAACTTAAATTGTCGTTCCAAAGAGAAGGACGTACAAACCAGATTCTGCATTAGGTGACTTGACAAACCTTAGCTGTTTCCATACACTAATTTAATCTCTTTCTTCCTTTTTATACACAATGTACATCGGTTCAAACTGTACATAGAAATGACCTAGTAATATGTAGTATTTTACTGAGCTAGGGCATTGTCTGGATGATGAACTTTCCCAGACTGCATTCGTATCTACAGAAAATGCTGGTGCTCCAAGACTGGGCCCACAGAACCTCAAAATGCAAGAAAGAAAAGGTATACTAACATAATATTTTTAAAATGTAATACTAATGATGAAAGATAATTTATAGACAGAAAATATGGATTGTTATTTCTAAGGTTGTGACATGCATTATTTGATGTGGTAGCCATGTGAACATCTACTGTACTGAACTGTAACTAAATAAGCTTAGGAAACACAGGGCCACTTTCATGTAAATAGTGTGTATATTGAAAAGCACTTTGTTTCCCGGAGCTTGGAACTCAGAGGTTTGTTTCTTTTAAAATCACTGCCCCTATGGCAGTTACATATATATATGTATGTGTATACAAATCCCTCTCTGGGTTGTATTTAGGAGAGCTTTGCGTAAAACTTAAAAAAAAAAAAAAAACACTTTAAAAAAGAAATCCATGGGTTAAGACTCATTTTCAGCTGTTTCCTCAATGAGAAGATAGAAGCAATACAGATCAGTTAAAAAGCCTGTTGCTTTGAACAGTCAATTATAGCGTAGTCATTCTGAGTAACAGCATTTCCTAAAGAGAACTGCCTGATTACACAAGACTACCTCATGCTCTCTTCCTAAGTCTTTGCATGACAATCATTCTGGAAAATGACTTTCACCATTACTACAGACTAATAAAAAATATATCTAAATAACTGGTTGAGAACACAAATTCAGAATATGAATTAAGCATTAGAAGCAGAACAAGACTTGATTTTCAGGAACATAAACTCTAAACAACAAAGAGCAGAAACTACAGAGAGAGACTCTTACCACTTCACTCTTGCTGTGTGATGAATTATTGCACAACCAGCTGAGAGACTATCAATGAATGCACATCAGCTGTCTGCACTTAGGACTACAGTGGAGCTAAGTGATTTCATTATTTCTGGTTGAATCTAATGAGATAGTATATTTATCTACATATAGAACACATATTATAAGCTAATATAGATCTGTACTTTTTCTTTAAAATAAAAAAGGCTAAAGAGACCCAGAGAGCTGTGTCACTCTAGCCTGGAGAAAAGGAGACTGTCGAGTGACCTCATTAATGTCTATAAATATGTAAAGGGCTAGTGTTGGGAGGAGAAAGCCAGGCTCTTCTCAGTGGCATCCAGTGATAGGACAAGGGGCAATGGGTATAAGCTGGAGCATAGGAGGTTTTGGATAAACATAAGGAAGAATTTTTTCACAGTGAGGGCGACAGAGCACTGGAACAAGCTGCCCAGAGAGGTTGTGGGATCTCCTTCTCTGGAGACATTCAGAACCCGCCTGGACACGTTCCTGTGTAACCTGATCTAGGTGATCCTGCTCTAGCAGGGGGGTTGGACTAGAGGATCTTTCGAGGTCCCTTCCAACCCCTAACACTCTGTGATTCTGTGATATGTTCTTAAATATGAAATACATGCTTGTAACCCCAGTAGCTGGCCTTAACCTACAGCAGCTGATTACAGGAAAGGCCCTGGATCTTCATACCTTAGTGTATTGAGAATATTAGCTCTCCCATCCTGCTGTACTTTCTGTTCAAGGTTCTGGATGCGAACCATCCAGTTGAGATCCCTGCTTATACTACTATGAACCTTTCTGTCAGTACCAGCTTGGCACTAACAGGCAGATTTTTAAGAAGATAACTGTAGAATGGCTTCACCTTTGTATTTGTCTACTCTTAATTATAGCAGTTAAGAAAATGGAACCATTAAAGTGGAAAATAGCTACAGTTATTGAACATATGAATACAGGAATTTGTGAAAATGTTAAAAAGTCACATATAAAGTAAATAATTGTATCAACATTGTGGGGTGAACATTGTATTATGTCAGTCTGAAATATTAATCAGGCTAACCTTTAAAACAAAATGCCCTCAGGTCAGAAAAAAAAAAAAAAGCTAGCTTTAATTGTTAGAGGTTTCCTAGAAGGCTGAGGAAGATCAGCATTACCTTCAGCAGCCAACAGGTTGAGGGAGATTCTCCTCCTCCTCTACTCTGCCCTAGTGAGGCCACATCTGGAGTACTGGGTCCTGTTCTGAGCTCCCCAGCTCAAGAGAGATGGGGAACTACTGGAGAGAGTCCAGCAGAGGGCTGCAAGGATCATTAAGCGACTGGATCATCTCTCTTACAAAGAAAGGTTGAAAGCATGAGGCTGTTTAGCCTGAAGAAGAGAAGGCTGAGGGGGCATCTTATCAATGTTTATAAATATCTGAAGGGCAGGTGTCAAGTGGATGGGACCAGTATCTTTTCAGTGGTGCCCAGTGATAGGATGAGGGATGACGGCACAAACCAGAACACAGGAAGTTCCATCTGAACACGAGGAAAAACTTCTTTACTGTGAGGGTGATAGAGCCCTGGAACAGGCTGCCCAGAGCAGTTGTGGAATCTCCTTCTCTGGAAACTTTCAAAATGCACCCAGATGCCTTCCTGTGTAACCTGCTGTAGGTGAACCCACTGTAGCAGAGAGTTTGGACTAGATGATTTTCAGAGATCCCTTCCAACCCTTGCCATTCTCTGATTCTGTGATTCATATTTGCAAACTTCCTGTATTAGTAGTATCAGAACACTGATAGCATGGAAACATACATACAGAAGTATCTATTCTCAATCATAATACTATGCCTTAATCAATCTTTGAAAATTAATATATATGCTGCCTTTGCAATTACTGCATACATATCCTCGCTATGCAGAAGCTGACAGACTTTTTCTTATTTAACTGACCACGTACAACTGAAAAAATCTCCCTGAGTTTTGAAGCCTTGGTTCTTCATGACATGCACAACAACCAAATATGAATAAAACAAAAGTACCAAACGAAAAATCCCAGCCTGTGACTTGGGTTTTGCATGCCTGCCTGGTGCATTTGATTTACCTCATATAAGGTAGTCTATAACACAATGCAGAGATCCTGCACAGAAGCCTGCTAGATTCCTCTGTCTCAAGCTCCTCAGTGATACACCTCGCATGAGCCAGGAGTTGTGTGCCTGCTGCCTGCTGCCGCCTCTCTGAAGGAACAGCACACTTGGTTCCTAGAACATTTGTTCAGTGCCACTGAAATGCAACACCCAACATTTGTTTGGGCAAGGTGTAAGTATTTGCTCAGGAATTCACTGTGAGAACGTGTCATAAGCCATGACAGAACTACCCACAGCAAGTGACCTACAGTTTTGTTTGCTTCCTTAGTCACCGCCTTGAGTTTCTTCTTTTTTTATAAGCCACCTCCCCTGTTAACCATTGAGGTCATTCAGTACATGTTAATTTTCTTTTGCTTTGTTTCTGAACTGTTCCTCTTCAGCCTTTGGATAAAAGTTTGTGGATGCTTTTATTTGATTATATTTTGACTTAAATTCTTGAGGACAATGAAACAGAAACACTGTTTGACAATGGAAAATCTTCAGTTTTCTTTTTATTTCTCTCCAATAAGTTAGACTTTCCCATGGGTGAAAGATTCTGGAAAACCATACAAACAAACAAACTGAAGAAACTTGTGTACAGTGACTTATCCCTATCACAAGCAAAAATTTGTGGCAAAGATCTGAATTCAAATGCCATTGATCACAAATCTCTCTACCTACATATGCATGTGAGCCCACGTGGTCAAAATCTCTGCTGAAAGAGGAGAGCAGCAACACTTTTTCATTACAGAAAGCTTGTTCAAGTAACATCCATAAAATTTAGTATGTGGATCAGACCTAACAAGATCACATATATTTATGTGTTCTTTTGGAATCACAAAAGCAATTTTTTTTTTCATTCTTGATTTACATTCACATATACATTTAGCTGGGTACTGACTGTAGGAGTATTTAACATATCTAGAGAAGATCCACAGTTGTCGTATCAAGGTAAGCTTAAAAACAAAAACAAAAATAAAAAAGGGAGAGTGCACCTTGAGAGGAAATCACTTATAAGAGGAAAGTATATGAGAATTTTCCTTAACAGAAACACTTCATTTTCTGAAAAAATACAGTTATAGTAATTTATAAGTGTAGTGGGTCTGTCTGAGCTGATTTTCCCCATACAGCCCTCATGCTGCAGTACTAGGACCCAGAGAGTGTTGATAACACACACCCTTGTTATGACTATCAGTGCCCACACGGCACCAAAGGTATAGGGGGGCAAGATCTGGGAGGGGATACAACCCGGACAGCCAACCCGAGCTGACCAATAGGATATTCCATACCATATGGCGTCAGCTCAACTATAAAGGGAGGAGGACGGGGGGATTCAGGGAAAGACATTTGTCCTC
>VYZX01008655.1:13371-37911 GCA_013401335.1 Brachypteracias leptosomus | reverse complement strand
ATGGGCAACAGGGGAGCTGGGCCCACAGGAACCTATGGCAGGATGGTTTGAAAGAAGACTTCTGAGGCAATGTTGCCAAATTCAGCACTGGCCTGTGTGATCAGGCAGCTGATGGCAGCATAAAATGATGATGGCTGAATCGGCGCAACAAATAGCTATGATTTTATGTAAAAATATTTAAATAAATATAAATATGTTCAGAATATTTTTCTTTTTTTTTAAATATATTACATGGAACAAAACAAATATAATATGTTTTTGTTTCATATATTGCAGTTGCTTAGCCATTACATATTATCATTGTCTTGATTGACAATATACAACAAAAATAAAAGATGTTACAGGGTCTTTCTGTAGTGCAAGTACTTTAGTGAATTTAAAAAGTCTTTCCATGTTCCAGGAAAAAATGAAAATGGAACACTATGGAATATTATCCTCCTTAATGGAGAGGTTGAACATAGAAACAAGCCTAGACTGAATTCAGTTTCCATTAATATTGATCTCAATCTGTATATTGTAATGTACTTAAAATTCAATTCATCCCTTGCAAGCCGGTGGAATCAGTGACAGACTTGAGCAATCTGTGGAAGTTCTTTAAGGTACATCAGTGAGAAGATGCATAGCCATACATCATCAGGCAGAAGCCACACTCAGAAATCACTTTTGCCTTTGTTTCACTTAAAGTAGGTAAATGTAATTGCAAGGGATGACAGGCAAATACAGTACAGTCTCTGAAAAACAATTCCTGTCCAAGCAAATAAGCATACAAAGTCAGATACTGAAGGGGAGCATTTTCTTCTGCTCTTCAGATCTATTTTAATGTCGTCTGACATTCCTGATTAAGACACATGGTCTAAAGAATGAACCAGAGACTCAAAGGAATGCATCAATCTTAAGCTTGAACAACTGTATTTTATCCAGATAGCTTTTACAATGATGCAAAGCCACATGTGATACTATAAGCATTCACAAGTTTTTTCAGAAATCAAAATAGTTAGTGTGCTGAATTATACGTGCTAATATTATCATGTGACTACTGAAGTAGAGTCACTGACTATCTTTGGGTACAGAACAGCATCATAAACTCAGATGAATCATAATTGCTAGTATTCATTGCAAAACAACAATAAAAGTGCAAGCATCTACAATATTTCTAAGTATAGGCATAAGCTAAATAAGTAATTACAGTCAACCAATACAATAACATATGTATGTCTACACTATATAATTTTCATTTAGTTTAGAGGTTCTAAAACTTAATACACTACTTACTGATTGCACTATTTCATATAAAATCTTAAGATACAAAAGCTAGAAATTACTTGATTATCTCTTCAAAGAATGGGGTGTTTCAGTAGTATCCCATTCAAATCTTATAGTCCTGCTAATACCACTTCAACCGCTAATCCAAGAATAGCTTCAAACCATTTCTAAGAGAAACTATTTGGTCATGCTTTTATGCCACCTCCTGTAAGCTTCTTAAACTTGACTGTAAAAGATGGAGCAGCTTCAACTGCTCAATATTTAGCTGCTCAGCACATCACAGGATGAATTCATGACACAAGATCTGAGCAGAGATTAAATCAAGCAAGGGAAAGCAGCAGATGTAACAAGCACAGAAATTAGGTGATACTTACATAAAGATTTTTATTTATGTGCATTTACAATCTTCTGAAGAGCCACTACTTGTCTTCAGCCAGCAGTTTCTGTTGTACTTTCTCAGGGAGTAAATTTGCAGAAGGAAGTGTTTTCTCTTTTCTGGAATTGACATGACAAAAAAAAATGTAATAAAGACATAATGAAAAAAGTTAATTACTTAATCAGCAAATCCATGATTTTTTATTATTTTTCACTTCTCAAGAAGTAGTGGAAAATTGAACAAAATTATTTCAAAAGTTGGAAAGAATCCATGCCACAACTCAATCTTTATACATAACCTATCTGCAGTCATCCAGTAGTTCTATGATGCTGAACCATAATGATTCAGTCTTTACATCAGATCTCTTTATTCAGTCTTGAATTCACATGGAAGGTATTTTTTTGACCAAGCATTCTATCCTAATGCTTTTGTTCCAAAATTTTTGAATCTCTTTAAACACTTCAAGCCCCATGTTAAGAATTTTAATCATTTTAAACACATCATGTCTGAGAAGTCATGGGCTGCTTCTTACAGCACATGGTTTGGGATTCATCAGCTTGATGAGATATAAGCTAAAAGGAAAAGAAAAGACGTGTGGCCAGCAGATCAAGAGAGGTGATTCTGAACACAAAACCAAAACTGAGTACTTTATATGAGTATTTTAAGAGTAATACCTTCTCGCTTAGACAAACAATTCAGCATAGGCTCAATAAAAATAAATTACTACTGTATGAAATATGAACAAAATTTTGCAGGGACAGTATTACATTGCGTTTTACAGAGAATGCATAATTAAATTATAAACCACAAAGCTACACAAATAATTCTAATCTCTCACTCCAGTTGACTGTGCTGTCTGAGAAACCTGGACAAATGAGTAATTGCAAGCCTCATGGAGTCCAACAAAGAGGAAGCAAAGTCCTGTGTTTGGGGAGGAATAACCACACGTACCAGAACAAGCTGGGAGCCAATCAGCTGGGAAGAAGCTTGGCAGAAAAAGAGTTGAGGGTTCTATGGACAACAAGTTGAACATGAACCAGCACTGTGCCCTTGCTGCAAAGGCGGCCAACAGACACCTGGACTGCATTGGGAAGAGCATCACCAGAAGGTTGAGGGAAGTGATCTGGAGGGAGTAGAGGTAGTGTCTGGAAAGCTAGCTGCTCAGCAGAAAGGGACAGTGAAAACAGGAATGCTCAAAACACATCAGCCAAGAAAGGATCAGCCAGTTTACTTGCACTCAGTTTCCCAGTGCTGTAAGTGAAGAAGGTGTATAATGGAGGCAGAAATAGAAAAATATGTACTTGTTATGTAAATAGCTTTCCAATGCACTTCACCTCACCTATTTTCCAAATTTTCTTTCTCCTATGATTTTCCTTCAGTGGGCTTAATTTTCATTCATCACTAGGTCAACCACAAATTTTTTCTCATTTCAGACCCATTTTATATTAGATTTACATCTAGTGTAAATGCTAATATGATCCATGCTCTACAATCTATTCTATTTAAGCATATGAGCTTTTTATTTTTAATAGTTATTTCTTCTATTTCCTGTCTTATTCAGCTGTCTACTAAACAAAAGTAATGAACTTCTGAGGCCTTTGAATAAAAATTTATGGAGGCCTTATGGGATATTAACAGTAAAAGATTTATCTTGTCTTATTTATGGATGTGCTTCAAACAGAAAGAAGTATGGATTAAAAGAATGTGTTCATTGTAGTCTACCACCTCACTGGAGAGTGTATAAAAACAAAGCTCTGCCAATGGTAATTTAATTTCTTTGAGTTAAATTACATCATTCTCAGGACAGTTATAACCTTAAGGCAATACACTAAAAATTGAGAAAAATAATAAAGCTGAAGATAAGAATTAAGGATACTGCAGTGTTAAAAATCTGTTTTAAAGTTCTCACCGGAACCTTCACTAAAGATGACAAATATCTTATAAGAAATATAACCTGAAAAAATAAGCAAACCTTGGCTTCAGCTGCCCATGTATGTAGGATGATTATGCAAGTCTGGACTTCTCCCAGCACCTTCTTGGACCAATCACTTTTGTTCTAAGAATTCCTGTTCCAGAGAATTTCCTCTCAACCATGTGACAACACTACATGTGAACAAACACAGTTTTGTAAATGCAAAACTTCTCCACTGTAAGACAAATGCATTGTTCAAGCACTGTTTCATAGCTTTCCACTACATCATGCTGCATTAAAAACAGATTTTGTCAAAGAACAATAATCTCTTGTGAAAAACATCCAGAACAGATTTATTTGGGATGTTCTGTGTACAACCAGGCTATAGAAAAATAGTAATATTAGCAATTATTTATACAAGCAACATTTATGTGTTTGACAACATTTTTCTAATGCAAAAGTCATAGAATCATCATGATTATGCTGACTGGAAACTGACCACGCTGAAATAGATCAATCTATTATGTATTTCAATGAGTAAGGGTTCTACTTTTCAGGGTAAAGATATTATTCCTACTACTACATTAAAGACAGCAACAAAGTGTATTAAGTAAAACAAAATTAATTATAGTCATACCAAAATGCATGGATTGGATTTAACAGAGTCATTAATAGCGATTAAGATAGAATTAAAATCAACAGCTAAGAATATGTTAGAAATTCTTTATCTATCTGACCTTGACATTTGTTCTGGTTTATTTTATTATGTCAAATCCTCCAAATCATCTAGTTTTTCCTTTGTCTCAGGAGAGAAAGTTTGCCCCTTGATGTTGTCTGTAACATTTTTGCAAATATGGGAAATGTCAGTCTTTATGGGAAAAGTGGAATTTTTCATCTCATAATCTTTATTGTCTAGCATATGCATTTCTCCCATGCTGCATTTTCCACTGCTGTTCATCTCTTTTCGTGAAGAAAACATTGCCTTCCAATCAAGTAGTATTTTCTCTTTTGGGTGAAGAGACCTCCTTTGGAGACTTTTTTGGTATGGTCTCCCTATAAGATCTATTTTTAATCTCTGTCAGAGCAATTCTTTCTTCACAGTTCTGATCAGCATTATCAATTAGGAGAGCCCAAAAATAGGTATCAGCATTCTCATGCAGCGTCTTTGTAACTATATTTGAATAATCATCCTCATTACATACAGAATGATAAGGTTTGCTTGACATGTGTCTGACCTTGTTTCTCCCTCATCCAAGCTTTCAAGATATTTTTCCTTGAGGTTTTGTGGTTCTAAGTAGCTGGAGGTCAGCCCAAAGTAACTTTGAAGATCTCAGGATCCTGTCCTTACCTTTTATCAATAATTACTGTTATTTGTTGATTAGTATTAAACTGAATCCTATAGAAATATTTCTTTTGAGAAGGCAATGAATTATTTATTAAGAAATTAATAGGAATTAATTATTTTGCACACTCCAAGCAAGTGGATCTTTCCACTGCCTTTTTGATAGTTCTCTAAGTTCAAAGTATTCATAACAAGTAAGACAGCTTTTTCAAGTATTCCTCTATTTACTTAAAGATCTGGAACAAATGTATTTATTTACTTTTAATCCAGATAAACAGGCTTTGGATGTATGAATGTATGAAAATTTAAAACTAGGTGATATTTGACAGGTTAAAAGGCAACAGACCTTTTACACAGTATTCTGTTGCTACTTTGAAATGTTACAAATCAAACCGCAAATATGTTCACAGTTATCTTTAACCTAGATACCACAATATGCAAAATTCCATCTTGCTATCAAATCTGTATTTTCGACTTGGAAAGCAGGATTATAATGGTTGATTTGAAAATCAATCAGGAATTTAAATGGTACAACAGAAACAAAACTATGAAACATACTATTTCCAGAAGAACCTTCTGGGGTAGAAGCATATTATAGAGTATTAAATAAAAGTTGTATTTAGCCAGCAAAACAACTATGAAGCTTAATAAAAACAAATAAAACCTAATTCTAAAATAAAATCCTAAATCACAGGTTATTGTCCCAAGGGTAGGACAAATAAAGTTTTCTATCATCAAGAATTATATTAACAAAGTTTTTTTATACTGTCAGACAGTCAACAAATTCATATACATATATGCCTCTTCAAAAATCTTTTTCATTTGTGATCTGCTAAATCCAGGTGAAAAATCCTGGCTTCATTAAGATCAGTGAAAATATTTCCGATGATATTAATGCAAAGTCCACAGTTCTGTTTATTTCTGAGGTCCAGCTAAGTCTTGAAGGCTCAGAAAAATTAAACTAGCTTCATGGTTTAAGCCAATCCAGTTGGCAACAAAGCACCATGTAGCTTCTTAGTTACTCCTACCCACCTCCAGTGGGATGGGGAGGAGAAAATACAACAAAAGGCTGGAGGGTCAAGACAAAGTACAGGGAGGACACACTCACCAATTACAGTCACAGGCAAAAGAGAGACTTGACTTGAGGAAATAAAATAAATTTAATTTAAACAAACCCACCACTAATTTCATCAGAGCAGCACAGTGATAGCTACAACAGGTTCTTAAATACACCTTCCCCCACCTCTCCCTTCTTCCCAGGCCCAGCTCTGTTACCTCCTCCCCTCTAGTGGCACAAGGGGACAGGAAATGGGGGCTGCCGCCAGTCCCAGCACATTCCATATCATTTCTATTTCTTCTTCCTCTTCAGGGGGAAAACTCCTCACAGTCCTCCCCTATGGCAACCTGGTGTCCTTCCCACAGGAAACAGTCCTCCATGGACTTCACCCACCAGTGCAATTCCCTTCCATGGGATTGAATCCTCCCAGTGACAGACCGCTCCAGAGTGGGCTTCCTTCTCAGTCGTGACCTTCTTTGGGCTCCATCCTCTGCTCCAGGGTGGGGTCCTCCACAGGCTGCAAGTGGGATTCTTCTCCACTGTTGATCTCTAAGGGCTGCAAGGTCTCAGCCTGCTGTTCAACCACAGGCCAAAGGGGAATGGCTGCTCCAGCATGCCTCCCCTCTTCCTTCCTCACAGAATTCTGTGCCCACATGGTTGTCTCTACCACATCCCACTCCTCTCCAACATAAAAGAGCTCAAAAGAAAAAAAAAAAAAAAAAGGAACCTGCCCAACAGGTATTTCCCTGTTAAACATGTTGCTGCAGATGTGATGACTGGCTCAGCTTTGACCAGAGGTAGGTCCAGGGGTCATTTCTTGGAACTTCTTATAGCAGCCATGCCAGTAGCCCCTTCCTGTGGTACCAAAACCCTGCCAGAAACAAACCCTACACAATAGGTTAGATTTGGGGAACACAAGCAAACTCTACAGTGATACAGGATATCCTCAATTCCTATGAAATATGCAATTCCACTTTGGATGAAATGTAGCAATTCAGATGTCATTCAAAAAGGATTATGAAGTAGTTGAATTTGATTTTTCCTTTTAGACTCAAAAGCCACATTTTTTTCAGCTGTGAATCTAGATCTGTATGGATCTTACTGGAGAAAAAGCAGTAATGTAAATAGCAAGAAGTCTACTCCATCCATTTTCACTTGTCTACAAATCTAGACCTTAATCTTACAAGAATCTTTTTACATGCCTAACTTCAAGCATATAGGTATCCTAGGGTACATGAAAAAGTGTCCTCTTCTCGCTCTTACAACTTAACACCAACTTTTGTCTTCCACAGGGACCATGCAGTCAAACAAGGAAATGTTGATAACATAATCCTGCATGTGATGGAGTATATTAAAAAGACCTGGGTAAAGGCTTACTTTCAACAGCATTTTTCAGAGGTTAATGCTGTAATAATGAATTTCCTTAAATATGAAGAACTTTAGCAATTTCTCTTTCAGGCTGAAGTATTCATTTGAAAGTAGATCCTGGTTATTTTTAAGTATTTTCCTTTAGTATTTGAGCCCTCAGATTCATATTGCTACTATTTTATTTTAAGAAACAAAGCAATAAAATACACTACAAGCTAATCAATCACAATTTTAAAGAAAAGTAGAAGGAGAGCAATGAAGCAACTGACAGCAAAGCTAAGACTGACTTTGTGTTTCAAAATAAATTCTCCGAGTTAATATAATCAATAAAACAAATTTATTCAGAGGCTGCTTTTAGGATAATTTCTCCCAAGGCAAAACTGACAACAGATCAGGGTTTTTCAGCCTAGAGAAGAAAAGGCTTCAGGGAGGCTTTATTGTGGCCTTTCAGTACTTAAAGGGGAATATAAGAAAGACAGGGGCAGTCTTTTTAGCAGGATTTAACAGTGACAGGACAAGGAGTAATGTTTTTAAAATAAAGAAGGGTAGGTTTAGATTAGATATAATGAGGGTGGTGGAACACTGGAACAGGTTGCTCAGAAAGGTTGTAGATGCCCCCATCCCTGGATAGATTCCAGGTCAGATTGAGATGGGGCTCTGAGCAACCTGATGTAGTTGAAGATGTCCCTGCTCACTGCAGGGGGTTGGACTAGGTGAGCTTTAAAAGTCCTTTTGAACCCAAACAATTCTGTGATTCTGTGATTCATTAAAATCTGAAACCAGAAACAAAGTTAGAAAAGCTAAAGCCCAGACAGAATCAAATCTGGCCAGGGACATTAAAAATAACAAAAAAGCTTCTACAGATATATTGGAGAAAAAAGAAAAGGAAGAGAGAATGTGGGGCCCCTCCAGAGGAATATGGGTGACCTGGTTACTGAGGATGAGGAGAAGGCTGAAGTACTTGATGACTTTTTTTGCTTCAGTCTTCACTGGTAACCACTTGAGCCACACCACCCAAGTCACAGGGGACACTGGCTGGGTCTGGGAGAGTGAAGAATCACCCAGGGTAGGTACAGATCAGGTCCAGAAGCACCTAAAGAACCTGAAGGTGCACAAGTCCATGGGACCTGACAAAACACATCCATGGCTCCTGAAGGAACTGGTGGCTGAAGTTGCTAGGCCGCTAGCCATCATATTTGAGAAGTTGTGGCAGACTGGTGAAGTTCTCACAGATTGGAAAAGGGGACACATAACATCCATTTTTAAAAAGGGAAGCAAAGGAAACCCAGACAGCTACAGACCAGCCAGCCTCACCTCTGTGCCAGGTAAAATCATGGAACAGATCCTCCTGACATCTGTACTAGAGCACATAAAAAATAATGAGGTGATTGGTGACAGCCAACACGATTTCACTAGGGGCAAATCGTGCCTGACTATTTTGGTGGCCTTCTATGACAGCTCTGGTAGAAATTCTCTGGGAAGAGTAACTGATGTCATCTACCTGGACTTGTGCAAGGCATTTGACAATGTCCCACATGATAACCTTGTCTCTAAGATGGAGAGACATGGACTTGATGGAGGGACCACCCAATGGATAAAAAACTGGCTGGAGAATCGCACTCAAAGAGTTTTGATCAATGGCTCTAGGTCTGGGTGGAGACCCGTGATAAGCAGAGTTCCTCAGGGGTTCTGGGGCCAGTGCTGTTTAACATCTTTGCCAGCAACATGGACAATGGCATTGAGTGCACCCTCAGCAAGTTTGCTGATGACACTAAGCTGTGTGGCATGGTGGACTCACTTGAGGGAAAGGAGGTTATCCAGAGAGACCTTGACAGGCTTGAGAAATGGGCCAATGCCAACTGCATGAGGTTCAACAAGTCAAAGTGCAAGGTNGTTTAGGCTAGATCTTAGGAAGAAGTTCTTCAGTACAAGGGTGGTGAGACTCTGGAATAGATTGACCAGAGAGGTTGTGGATGCCCCCTCGCTGGAGGTGTTCAAGGCCAGGTTGGATGAGGCCTTGAGCAACCTGGTCTAGTTGAAAGGAATCCCTGTCCATGGCAGTGAGGTTGGACTAGATGATCTCTAGGGTCCCTTCCAACCTAAGCCATTCTATGATTCCACTGGACTTAAAGCCACTAAGGTGAACTGATACAGATCATCAAGAATTTACATGAAACACTGCACATACTTGGACTTCTGTTCCCAACCTGATCTTATTCCCTTGCCCAGGTAACTCATCTAAGCGGGCTGACTCATATTAAGCAAATTAATAAGTCAGAACTCATAAGTTATTTGATATCATAGAATCATAGAATGTTTTAGGCTGGAAGGCACCTTTAGAGATCATCTGGTCCAACCTTCCTACACAAGTAGGGACATCTCTACCTAGGCCAGGTTGCTCAGAGCCCCATCAAACCTGACCTTGAATGATTCCAGGGATCGAGCCTCCACCACCTCTCTGGGCAGCCCATTCCACTGATCTGTCACCCTCATGTTAAAGAACTTTTTTCTCATAACCAGCCTAAATCTATCTTTTCCTAGCTTAAAACCATTACTCCTTGTCCTGTCATTCCAAACCCTTTTGAATAGACCTTCCCCTGCCTTTCTGTAGGCCCCCTTCAGGCACTGGAAGGTCCCCTCGGAGCCTTCTGTTTTCCAGGCTGAACAGCCCCAACTCTCTCAGCCTGTCTTCGTACGAGAGATGCTTCATTCCCCTGATCATCTTGGTGGCCCTCCTCTGGACACGCCACATTCCTAATTCCTCATGTTCAAGATAGGTTAGACTGACTTACTACTGACATATTTTCCACCTCCTCCTTCTGTGGCTACTCTGCTCATGGAGCAGAGGACACACAAGTTCAGATATCAAAGCAATCAAGGAAAAAAATATTATTCCATTCAGGTTCTGCTCTAACAAGGGGTTCTTGCATACCTGCTGGTCTAGGGAACAACGTCCACATCAGTAAAACCACTGGAGTGAATCCAAGGAGTCCGCACAGCCCATCCGATTCCAGCAGAGTAGGCAACATGAGGCATTTTGACTACTACTGCTGTTATTAGTATTATAAGAAGAGTCAAATCAAAATGGCACCCCTCAGGTAAACATGAAAAAATGCCTTTAATATTTATTGGGAGTGAATGACATCTATAACAAAATAGGCACCAAATGAAATGCTTAATAAATTAAATGTTATCATATGATATTGTAAAATACAGCAGAGTTGACAATTGATACCTACAGCCATAAGTAAGGTATAAGTAAGATACAACAAGAAATAAGAGGTAGAAAACAGTGGAGACAGTGAAGATAGTGCAGAAAAAAAAGCTCTTCTTGTTTGAAAATTTACTTAAGTACCTTCCAGGAAAATACTTCACAGCCTAAGATTCCTTCCCGCATAGTTAATTTAAGACCCAAAGATTTGACATTTGCCATATATATGAAGGGTTTTTAATTATTATTTTTATATCTAAATTCTTCAGCTGCTCTCTATTCTTCACTTCTTATTTAGACAACAAGAGTNCGCTGGAGGTGTTCAAGGCCAGGTTGGATGAGGCCTTGAGCAACCTGGTCTAGTTGAAAGGAATCCCTGTCCATGGCAGTGAGGTTGGACTAGATGATCTCTAGGGTCCCTTCCAACCTAAGCCATTCTATGATTCCACTGGACTTAAAGCCACTAAGGTGAACTGATACAGATCATCAAGAATTTACATGAAACACTGCACATACTTGGACTTCTGTTCCCAACCTGATCTTATTCCCTTGCCCAGGTAACTCATCTAAGCGGGCTGACTCATATTAAGCAAATTAATAAGTCAGAACTCATAAGTTATTTGATATCATAGAATCATAGAATGTTTNCCCCTCGGAGCCTTCTGTTTTCCAGGCTGAACAGCCCCAACTCTCTCAGCCTGTCTTCGTACGAGAGATGCTTCATTCCCCTGATCATCTTGGTGGCCCTCCTCTGGACACGCCACATTCCTAATTCCTCATGTTCAAGATAGGTTAGACTGACTTACTACTGACATATTTTCCACCTCCTCCTTCTGTGGCTACTCTGCTCATGGAGCAGAGGACACACAAGTTCAGATATCAAAGCAATCAAGGAAAAAAATATTATTCCATTCAGGTTCTGCTCTAACAAGGGGTTCTTGCATACCTGCTGGTCTAGGGAACAACGTCCACATCAGTAAAACCACTGGAGTGAATCCAAGGAGTCCGCACAGCCCATCCGATTCCAGCAGAGTAGGCAACATGAGGCATTTTGACTACTACTGCTGTTATTAGTATTATAAGAAGAGTCAAATCAAAATGGCACCCCTCAGGTAAACATGAAAAAATGCCTTTAATATTTATTGGGAGTGAATGACATCTATAACAAAATAGGCACCAAATGAAATGCTTAATAAATTAAATGTTATCATATGATATTGTAAAATACAGCAGAGTTGACAATTGATACCTACAGCCATAAGTAAGGTATAAGTAAGATACAACAAGAAATAAGAGGTAGAAAACAGTGGAGACAGTGAAGATAGTGCAGAAAAAAAAGCTCTTCTTGTTTGAAAATTTACTTAAGTACCTTCCAGGAAAATACTTCACAGCCTAAGATTCCTTCCCGCATAGTTAATTTAAGACCCAAAGATTTGACATTTGCCATATATATGAAGGGTTTTTAATTATTATTTTTATATCTAAATTCTTCAGCTGCTCTCTATTCTTCACTTCTTATTTAGACAACAAGAGTAATAATAACTTTGTTCATTCCTATCTTTTAAACTTTACCTTTGGAGCTGATAAACATTTTCTCAGTTTCTAAGCAGTTGACTCAAAATCTTAAATGATGCAACACAAAATGCAACCCAAAGTCTTGTAGGTTTTATAAAAAGCAAAATAAAATAGCTAGGATTCACGTACAAAGTATAAATAATATGGGTACAGAAGCAACACCCAAGAACACAGAAAACAAATTCATCTTGCAAACACTATCTGAAAGGGTAAGAAAATTACACTATGCTTTTTTATAAAACCTGCTCTCAGAAATCCAGTTTTCAGGTTATCAGGCCACAATAATTTTCAAAACAAGTCTCTCCCACATGATTTTTCTTGCCTGCCTTCTCTAAGGGTAATTCTCTCATAGATTTTTTTTTTCCTCCTAAAATGAAGTCTAAAACTAAATCTTTGTGGCTTAGATCAAACTCTCTTTGTTTTCACAAGTACATCCTGTTCTTCCCCACTAAGAGAAAAAGAACAAAACCAAAAGTCTGATATACACAGGTAACTGAGGGAAAAGAAGATATAACAATACAAAGCTTTTACACTTGGAGACTATCTGAAGCTCAAAATAAAGAATTGTGTGTTAGTACATATGTATAAGTTGTATGGCTACTACCCTTGATTGTTCCCAGGGAAGGTTTCCACAGCATTCTACTCTCATCTGCCCTTTCAGCAGCATCCTTACAGTGAACTGTTTCTTTTATATCACCTCAAAGGTTTTTTAGGGAGTAACAGGACATCGAGACAATTTTATCAATGATAGTTTTCCCATAAAATTCAAGAGAATGTCTGCATAAATTGATGCAGGTTACAATTTTCAGGTTTTGCAGTCTGATGAAATGCAGTAAAGGCACTTGTGCTATCCATATGAAGATTGATATGGGCTGACAGGATCTTTTCCTACCAAACTTGTTGGTCGAAAACTGCTCCACCAGAGTACTACAAGACCTTGTTCTAAGTAATTAATTGTTCAACTAAAAAAAGCCCCTATAAATGAAGTTTTTCCATTTGGCATTACACTCCTCATCAACTGCACAACTGTTGTTGTCCTCATTTCTGTTCCCTTTTTTTTGCATGTCTGTTCTTTGGCACCATCTTAACCTACAGCCATATTTTTCCAACTTAGTATCAAACATTAGTATCAAACATTAGTATCAAACACTGGAAGTCTCCCTTCCTACTACTTGCTACCCAGGAGCCGTTGCAGAAATGCAGCACTGTGTGTCATCAGGACCTTTTAGAGCAATTGAGGAGACAAATGCACAGCAGAGGCCATCAGTCCTGGATGAACAGATATTCCTTCTGTGATGCAGCACAACATCACCAATGTCTGTATTAACTTCTGGGACACCTGAGCTACAGAAGTGCTGCAGTAAATTAAAGATCACCTGTGATTACTTTGTGTTTGGTGCTAAATGAGTTCAAAAGCTCAAGATGGGCAGGAGACAAGGTTACTGGAGGTCTCCATTTGGCTAAACTGGAGTTGTGTAAACTGTGGTTAGCCACATTAACCATTATACCATCAGCCAAACATGACTGTATTATAAATGCTTGTCATTTCCAAGCAGGGTTGTGAGGCATGACCAAAGGTGAGGTTGGCATGCAGAGGGATGCATAGTGCCTGTGAGAGGCACATTACAATCACACAAGCACAGCCCAGGACTTAAATGGAGCTTGCTTTCAATAGTGCTCACAGGCACAACACTGATTTATATACTGTATGTATAATACGTATATAGGGAGATATAATTGTCTATGTACCTGCAGGGGCTCTGCTGGCAGTGGTAGAGCTCAGAGCGGGACAGCTGTGCAATCTCAGCTCCACCAACACCAAGACCACCCAGCTCCAGTGGCCCCATTGTGGGGAGAAGAGGTGCTGCTAGAAGCCTTTGGCATTGTGTTTTTCTGAACTACTGTAAAAGCTTATTCCCAGATCAACAAAACTTGAAAGATTTGTGCCTAAAACTACAAACGTCTAGTTCAAACCTGTTTGCGAGTATATCTTTAGTATCATTTACAAAACTAATCAACCAAAACTCCAAAAACCAAACTAACAAAAAAACCTACCAAAACCCCTAACCAGTAGCAGAACTCAGTTCTTAAGTGTTTCTGTGCAAGACACCTTCTGATCAATTATTCTGTAGTGCCACAAGAGGACACTCTTAAGCCACTTTTCACAAGTCATCTTGTATTCAGTGGTCAATACAGATTTCTGCTCCACAGAAACACAGAAAATAAGGACAGTTCTTTGTATTCACCAAATTTTACTTAAGCTCAAAATTCAGGTAGTAAATAATTCATAAAATTTGCTTTAAAAATTTCAGCTTGACTGACAGCTATAGTCCTTTATACACATGGCATAACCTTGGATTCTTACAGCTTTTTCTAACACCGTGCTCATAACTTTTCTCTGAAAGCATGTAACATAGCTTACACTTACAACATTGTTAGAAACTCACCATATGTGTAAAAGTTTGGTACCAGTACTCATGTACCTTGTCTTTAATTGCTCAAAGCAACTAGACACATATACTCTTTTTAAAAGATTACTTAGGAATTATGTTTCTAGAAATGCAATTGCCTTATCATATTTTAGAGATATTTGGTGCAGGTTTTCTAGATAGACCCAAGCAAGTAATTAGAGTATGTGAATTATACATCAAAAACATCTGAGTTGATGTAGCCCATTTATCGTTTTGGAACAAAAAGAACAGAAATACATAACATATCTTGCTTCTTTATAGCAAACTCTGATGGAACAAGTGTTTACAACAAACAGATATAGAATCTTCCTCCATTTTGCTCATTATATAACTTGCAGTGAGTTCTGTGGCCTGAACAAGAACAAATCAAAAAAAAAAAGTTCAGTAATGAATCGTTTGCTTTATATGTACAGCTTTACAATAAAATTATTAGGAACAATTGAATTTAAGATAGCAGAAGATGCTGGTTATATTTGGGATAAACTTGTTTCATACATCATTTTAAATGAAGCCATGGAGTTGAATGATACTGTTAACCAGGATGAGCAGGACTTCAATGCCTTTATTACAATGGCTAGTTTTTTGGGGGGGAGGAAATAAATTGTTATTCAAAGCCTCAAAACCAGACTTTTAGCTTCAGCTGTTTTCACAGCAGCCATTAAATAGATGTAAGAGACCACCATTACCTTTGTTTTAAGCAATGTGGCTAGCTCTGAGATATTCTGCTGTGTCTTGGCTAATTAATGTTCAGTAATTATTGCACCACTTCAAATTTGCTGTATTCTTTTTTTCTAAGCTGTTATTTTGTGATTAATAGCTCCAGCCTCTGGGAGGAATATCTTGTGATTTCAGCGTTCTGCTGAGTGCTTTCTGATAAATGCTCTTCTCAGAGTCCCAAGTGTCCAGAAGTCAATATGCAACATACAACTATAAATTCAGAGATGTTATTCACAGGCAGGAGAGCAGAGACACCCACAGAGGCAAAAATCTTTGAAACAGATGCTCTTGTGCTTTATAAAAGTTCTGAGAGTGCTGGATCATAGTATAATTTGCTGTAATTGTAGATTTTTGGCAAATATGTAAGGGCAGTGAGTGCTGCAATGCACATAATGTAAAATAACTGTTCAGCACACAATATACAGGAATCAGTTATATGTGTTTTACAGCTCAGGAGAACTACAAGTCAAAGTAGTGCTGAACTTAAAAGGATGTGAAAGAAAGTGAGAGCTAACTTTTGTTTTAATGTTATTAGCTGTACTTTTAATAAATAACAAGAAGAATTAAAAGGAAATAGCCTCTTTAATGTATTGCCAAAGATGTAGCCTGCCTGTTATTGACAAATACTGTTATTTAGGTTGAGAGAGGTTCTCCTCCCCCTCTATTCTGCCCTGATGAGACCACATCTGGAATATTGTGTTCAGTTCTGGGCCCCTTAGTTCAAGAAGGACACAGAACTACCTGAAGGAATCCAGCGCAGAGCCACAAAGATGATTAATGGAGTGGAACATCTCCCTTATGAGGAAAGGCTGAGGGAGCTGGGTCTCTTTAATGTGGAGGAGACTGAGGGGTGACCTCATTAGTGTTTATAAATACGTAAAGGATGAGTGTCAGAAGGATGGAGCCAGGCTCTTCTCAGTGATGGCCAATGATAGGACAAGGGGCAATGGATGCAAGCTGGAGCATAAGGGGTTCCACAAACGTGTAAGGAAAGTTGTTTCACAGTGAGGGCGACAGAGCATTGGAACAGGCTGCCCAGGAGGGTTGTGGAGTCTCCTTCTCTGGAAACATTTAAAATCCATCTGGATGCATTCCTATGTGACCTGCTCTAGGTGATCCTGCTCTGGCAGGGGGGTTGGACTAGATGACCTTTCAAGGTCCCTTTCAACTCTTAAAATTCTGTGATTCTGCCCTATAGCTGCACTTTCCCATGAGCCAGGATAGCCCAACTGAAGTTAAGGTGGCTGTTGCAGCCCCTGGTGCCTGCAGCTGATGAAGGGGGCTCTGGGCCAAGGCTGTAGTTAGCCTGGCCCCAGTGTAGCTCTGCAGCCCCCCTCATGCATCAGCGGGAAGGGTCTGTGTGTGCATTTTAGGGAGTGTAGCCATTGCTGTGGAGACAGATATGGCTCCATCTGATCTCAAAGTATTTTTATTGCTTGGTGTTCAGGGGGCTGTACAGGCCTGCATTGGGGTAAGAGAAGCCACAGATTGGTGGAGAATGTGCTGGGGATTGTGGATGGAGCTATGGGCTATGCTGAAGGTCTTTGCAATGGTTTGGAGGTCCAGGGTGTGTATTAAATTTGCACGAGAGATAGAAGAGGAAGAGAGGCTTAGGAAACGAAGATTGTGACAGGAGTAACTTTGTGCTTTGTGGAGTATAGTTGCCCACACCAGAACACCAAAGGAGACTTTGATCAGTACAATGTACACAAAGGAGGAAGTCATGAGGACATGGCTGGCAACAGAAACTCTTTTGTTTCCAACTTCTGAGCTTCAATCCCACACAAACATGCTAGTTATGCTATTGTAATGGCAAAGCCACTGCTCACACATTAAAAAAGATCAGTCCTTTCTCTGTGTACCAATATCACATCATGCTCTTTAGTGACATGTTGGTTTATCTCAATTCTGTGGTTCCAAAATAACCTTTAGGGAAAGCAATATGTGAGGGAGAGGGCAGGGGGGAAGAAGGGAAGAGAACTTCCCATCCAAGATAGAGAAAGTTGTGGGGATAGAATAATGGTCTTAAATGTAATAGAGTAATTTTTTTGGTAGGCTATCCAAAGAAAATACCATTCGGCTACTCTGGCTAAACAGTAGGTTTATTCCAAAAAAAACCAGGAGGTTGAAATAACAAGAACAGACAAGCGGCTATGAAGCAAAGCTGGGTCAACCTATTTTCATCAGCAGTTGGTGCTTTTTTTGTTGTCTTTATTCCAGTTCAGCACAGCAGAGACATCTCCTTACATCACTTTTGTTGTTACAGTTCACTGAGGACACAACATGATCTCAGACTGAAATGGCACATGCCATCAGCTAGGCAAAACCAGTAATGTAATGCTGGCAGTCATGAAGAGATCATGAGATGCTGTGGTACTCAGTTTTGCATTTGCAGTTGTTATATATCTGCTGAGTAAGGATTACAGCTGTTGACTTAGATTCCAAGAATAAGATTCAAGCAAACTTTGGGCTCAGATAGTTTTTTTGGATTTGGTTTTACCGAAATCCTTTATTCCCATACCTAACATGTGTCTGTGGGAATTGGAATCTGAAGAATTGGCCTCAGAAAAGTAGGGGACACATTAGGTGACATTTTAGTTTTTATTGCCAGTTTTACTGCACTACAAGTTAATTTAAAAACACCTGAAGACCTCTCAAAACTTTTCAGAAACTATTTTTTAAAAAATTCAGAAAATATTTTTAAAAAACCCAGAAAATATTTTAAAGTACTTTTAAAACCAGATGTTTCAGAAGACATTACATGCAGTAAATATTTTTACTACAGATTCTAAATAGGATATATAGGTTTGCAATTGAGAGGTCTTCTAAGTTCTGTCTACAGCTCTTTTCAGTAATATATGCCCTATTCAATCATTAATTATTCTTCAATCAAAGAATTATAATCTATTTAATTGCAATTTCTAGTCCATTTAAACTAATTAATCTTCTCATTTTTTATGACTAGCAATTAGTAGGTGGTATTTGTTCATAAGCACACTGATGAAGATTCTAGGGACCACTTCGCTTCTTCAAAGTATCTGTCAATTCATGAGCTCAGCAGATGTATCTTCACTGATAAAAGCAAGCTAACATGGGAAAAGTCAGAATGAAATAAAGCAGGTAATATTTCATGCTCATTTTTAATTTTTATTTTTATAACCACTGCATTGTAATGCAGAAGCACTGAGATGTGTTTGGTTACAGCAAGAAAATTTTTGTGATAGAAGTTATGCCACAGCTTTAAATAAATTCCCACTCCGTAATTAAGCATCACTTCACAGCGACAGACAGTGTCCGTGTTTTCTAGGAGGGAGCTGCAAGACCTGTAAAGGGCAAGCTGTTAACCTTTGTAACAGTGTAAGATGGAATTGCTGCAGGGATTTCATCTGGCTGAGATGAACAGCAATAACCTGCCTTAAAAGAAAGCAACTGCAAGCAAGACAGCTTCAAAATGTCAGACCAGCTCCAACTAATTTCTGAGGATACGGCTGATGAAGGATTTGTCTTTGTAGAGGGCAGAACAAAGGACATAAGACTATGGGGATCAAAGTCTCGTAGCATGACATTTAACAGCTGTAATGGTAGAGATCTTCACAAGGTGATTCAGAGAGCTTTTCCCACATAAAACACAGCTGCAAGAAGACCTACATCACATCCATACAAACAGAAGAGACAATTACTTTCTTTGGACTTTAAACAAAACCAAAAAAACCCAGCAAAATTAAACAAAAAAATGAGAAGTGTATCTTGATTTCCAGATGAAGTTTCTTGCCTTCTAAGGCTTGCAATCTCCAGTTTGGCCAACAGGGCTGTTGCCAAGTTCTAACAGTTACCTACAGCAACCATTAGTACAGATTAATGCAGCCTCATTTCTTCAAAGGCATATTTTGTAATTCTAGAGAAATTGTGTGCACCATTATTTAGAAACAATTTATGATAAATGCTGAATTTCTATACAAACTACACATACTATTTTCATAAATTGTGGTAAGTACTTAGAATGAAAACAATGTTGAGGAAGATATACTGGATTCTTATGTTAAAGCAGGAATGCAACATCTTTTCAAGGCAGTGTTATAACACCCACTATTTTAACTGAATAAATAGGTCTACCTGTACTATATAGTCTTGGCCCTTTACATTTGCAATTGTCAAAAGAGTCCATTTAGATTTTGGCACTTTCTACACGGTACATGCAGACATGTCTGCATTTAAATGTTTTAGGTACTCAAAAAATAGACTCTGTTCCTCTGTGTTAGCCCCTCAAAATGATGTTCAACTGCCTTTTGGCAGACAGTATGGTTCTTAGCAGATGCTTTTGTGCTATCCAAGCTCTGAACCAACTTAATGTAAGCAAGCTCCATACAAAAGCTGCACAGCTTTGCTTGCATAACACTCTAGCCAGATCTGCCTATGAAAAGTTTGCAGTCATATCCACAGCCGGAGCCTGACTTTAAAACCAGATTTCTCAATCTGTATTCTGTATGTAATAATTTTATTGCGGGGCAAAATCAAGACTGTGAGTAATTCTTACACGGTAGCTGGGCAAACCATTAGGTCCTTGGTTAATGCATCTGAAGCCATGTTAATAACATCTTATTCTAAAGCACTTTCTTAGTGTCTCTCCAGCTGATGAATCAAAAAAAAAAGTACGTACAAAAATTGTAAGAGTCCTAAGAAATCTGTACTATATCATTTACCACCTAATTCTAAACAAAAACGATTATTTACAGAACATCTTTCACCGTAAGAACTGTCATAACTGCAGGAAGATTTTTTCCAGTGTATTTTTATTAGGGATTCTTGCCATCATATCAACATATAAAACAATCAGGATGTTGACATATAGAAATGTGAAATTCACTGTACAAAGATAAGGCTCAAGTTACAAGTATATTTTCCCCTTAGTCTCCATGAAATAAAACCATTTTTAATTCTTCCCAGAGTTGTGTTTATAAATGCTAGACTAACCACAAAATAGATTTCAAGTATGTAATATTTTACAATATAATCCAAGCACAGACAGAAATACACAATACTGTACCTATAGATGCTCCATAATCCAAGTCTGTCATCCCCACCAACAAAATACAAGACTGCTATTTGCTCTGAATATCTTTCTGTGTGCATTATGTGGTCCTAGCCTTTAAGTTCTAGGACTCTCAGGACTTTCAGTTAAATTACTTTGATAAATGAGAGAGTATGAGGAAGGAAGGGAAGAATTTTAAAAGGCCAGGCCTGAAAGTATGCACATAATTAGTAAAGGTAGGCACATGTGCGCATAAACACACACACACACTTGTATTTAACCGTATGTAAAACCTCACTGCACTGCACATTTTCTGAGATTATGTTCTCATGCAACTCAGCTATTTTCTGATAGAGTTAAATCAAGCATAACAATACTCCTACTTCTGGAGTGCTGTAATTTACAGGGACAAGACTATATTTTAGAGCATAGGATCTAACTTTTAAAAAATAATTAGCAGACTTCTACAGGAGCCTGTATGTCTCCATAGTCCAGCAGGATGCAAGCTCTCACAGCTTTCACCACTCAAAACACCTTTTCTGACACCTTTGTTTGAAAGCAACACAAGTGAATAATTTTCTGTTAAGGCCTAAAGTCTACTTTAGTTCAGTCTCCATTTCTATTAGGCTGAATGACTATTACCTCATGGGAAAGGATCATTTAGCTGCAAGTAGCACAGGAAGAAATACACATCAAGTAACTAATCACTAATTATTCTTCTGGGGAACAGGTTGGCAAGACAAATAAAGAAAAGAGAAAAAAAAAAGGCCATTGTTTAATTTAGCCTTGGTTGGGAAATGAATAGCAGACCAAAAATTTTTAACTGAGAAAAGGAACTCCTAAGCCCTGTAACTCTTTTGTCCTTTAAAAAGAAGAGTTTAGAAGGGAAGGAGAAATCTTCTAAGGAAATTGCCATTTTCAAACTCGACATTTGCAAAAGCTCACTTGAGAAAACCAAGTAAAACCAATTCTCTGATATCTAAACTAAAGGAATTAATTCAGCAGGAATTAGAGATATGGTTACAATGTGTTAAATGCACATCTAATGAAACAGCCCCAAATGGGTCTCCAATTCATAAATCTCTAAGCAGGAGAAAGACTTTGATGCCAAAATCAGAGTTTCTTAGTTTAAATACGAAACACGTCTGCACTAAGGTCAGCCGGGGGAAAAACTAAAAACTTTCTCCTCTTATATACAACTTCTGTGGCACATTTGAGGGCCTTTAAATTTTCTCAGCATTGACAAGATTTTACTTAAGTATATTCTCTAAACTATACTGTAATAACTTTAGATACACAAATCCATGTTACATGAAACAGCATTAGATCATTTAACTGGGCTTGTAATAGCAGGGAAAGAGGGTAAGTATACTGCTGTATATGGAAAGAAGCATATTAGTATGCATAGAAAAAATGTTGCCTCAGAGATTAGTAATAATGGGCATCAAGGATGAAGATGTATCTCTTGAAGTATTTAAGCCTTTAACTGAGTCAGTAGAATACTTTTATGTCAACTATACAGCCTAAGGCTTTGTTATTATAAAGGAATACAGTTTTCTTCTCTTATCATTTTTAAAACTAGGTCGCTCACCTACTGATTTAGCTAGTGGTTTGGCTTTTTTTTTGTTTGGGTTTGGGTTATTTTTGCTACTTACTAGTATCTTCTTCCATGTTATGTATAATAATCTACATTTAGACTGAAGACTCACTCTTACAAAACACACTCTTGGACTATCACATTAAGACTTTCTATAGCACTGATAAAGCACAAGACAACTTGACAGGCAAGAGGAAGGATCATTACTTCCAGTTCTGCTCACTTTTCCAAGCTTTACAACCGTGCCTTTCAGAAATTCTGCATACTTGGTGTCCTTTCACCTCCCCCAGACAGCCCCTACTGAACTTGAGTGAACTTTCTATATATTTCCCAAACCACAGACCCTCGGTATAGAGCTATATTAAACTCACTCATTCTCCAGCCAGTAGTTTAAAAACGAATCACTGCTCAAATACTAAAAACACCCTACATGCCCTTGTGCATTAGTCTTAGCAATTTTTACATTTAAACAACATCAGAAGTTGTCTTTTGCTAAAAATTTACCAAAATATTTTAAACACATAAAAATGTAAAAACCCAAACAAATAGAAAACAAACAAAAAAAACAGCATAAACATTGCTTGTATAGGCATTGGTTAGAAGAGATTGCTGCACTAAGGAGTATATTCAAAGAAGTTTTTCTTTTAGTTTCATGGATTGAAAGGTTAAGGACAATGAAACTTATTGACCTCATCTTATAGATGAGCAGGAAGTCTGAAATGCAATTAACATAAAGATTCTTTTTGGTTATTGAAAAGCCAAGTATAAAGGTATAAGCCTGTAACTAAAGGGGTAATTCAAGTATGTAAAGGGAACTTAAGAATCTGAAAAGTCTGCAATGAACTGGATACGAAAACAACTACAACTGATGGCCCCAGGGGCATTATGGAAAGCTGGCACTAACTGAAATTTTCAATATAGCCCTTAGTTGTATCATATTTATTTTAAATTTAAAAGCTGCCCAGCATGTCACAAATGATGTTTATTTTGCAAGCCACCCACTGCCTAAGGGGGCAGTAATATTCAATATGAAACTGCTGAAACTCCGGCGTCTGACGGATTTCATGGAGAAAAGAGATTTGAAGGTCCGACTCCAAGAGAACAAGGAGAAGAGGGAACACAAACAACAACAGTCCAAGGCCCACAAGGAGCAGTCTGGAGAAACTCTTCACAAATGCATTCACCTCTATGTTGCCCATTAGAAAGTCATAGCTCCACCTAAGTGCTCTCCGAGCTTCCTTCAGTTCTTCCTCCTCCGCAATCAAAAAAGCATATTCATCTGCTTCCAGTTCCTCAAATGAAACTGTATCATCTTTCTCATTCTCTACTCTTGGAAAGGTATCAAAAAGCATGTCAATCTCATCATCAACAGGGGTGGGCAGCAAGCTGGCACTAGGATTGTATACCAGTTCTGAGATGGTTAAAGGTTCCTCTTTCATCTTCTCTTCCTGTTCAATGGCAAGATTAACATTCTCCCCAGTGTCCTTAACTGGGGAGCTTGAAGTCACAGGTACTGAAATCTCATCTTCCTTTGGCAGTTGAATTCCTGAAAAAAAGGAGATGAACAGTGATCCTAAATTTCTCCATTCCTGGTGGTAAAATTCAGCCTCCCACAATAATAGAGCTGGGAAAGAAGACTGCAATTTTTGCATATTGAACCAGACCTTACATAATTAGCAAAAACTGGAAAAGCTTTTTAAAAATCTCCAGAGGAGGGCCACATCTTTTACAACACTGCAGTACACCACATTTGCTTAACTTTGTCTGATGCAGCTACCACAAATAATGGTGTAATGCAAAACAGAAAGCAGAACAGCCTGTTTTCTACAGGCAACCAGACTTCTGAATACCTAGTACATATGTGAATTGGTGCTACTTGTTGCCTAATAATAACAACAACCACTACAAGAATAACTTACCTTTATTTCTTTGATGAATGAGGAGAAAGCGATAAGATAACGGCCAAGGTTGGGAATTTTTAATAGAGTATGACATTCAAAAGAGAAAATAGATTATCACAATAAATTCAGATTAACTGTAGAGAGGAGAGCAAGGTTGACATACGGTACGAGGATCAGATGCATTGAAATGGAATGAAAATGTTCCCTCTCTTCAAGTTTTATTTTTCTTCCAGTCACTTTCTACTCTTCATACTCACAATCTCTTATCTCCCTCTCCTTTAAATTTCTCTCTTCCCCTTACAGAGAAGTCTTTCTTAGCCTTACTGGTATGCCTGTTTCTCTCGACCCCACTCTCTGCCCGAGCTGTCTCTTTTCAAAACTGACTTCCCCTTTTCCAGCCTAACACTAACAGCAACAACTCTGCAGAAAAGTCTGGCTGTTTCACAGCAACATCAACACTGCAGTGACTGCTGTTAGCTGCAGGAGTAGAAGGGAGGATAGTCAGGCACAGAGCTTGGGCAATGTGATAGGAAAACACCTTTAAGTTTGTCCCATGTTCAACACTCATTACCATCATCAGATGCCATCTATGTGCAAAAGGAGCAGATCATACACAGGATCACATGCAACAGTAATATATAACAACACTTAGTACTTCTAATGACTAATTCAAATGTAACATATGAATAAGGATACAGCAGGTAAAACTAATTCACGGTTA
>VYZX01008655.1:0-11775 GCA_013401335.1 Brachypteracias leptosomus | reverse complement strand
ACTAATTCACGGTTACATGACTTGTCTAACAAGTAACTCAGGAAATCCATATCAAAGTAGTATCTGTAATTGAAATTAGCCCAATTCTTTGATTTCAGCAGAAGATTGCTGTAAAAGACAGTGAACTAACACCAAAGATTCATTCCAGTGCAATAAAGTTCAGAGACTTTAAAACAACAAAAACATGGTATAAAAGAAAATGTATTACAGAAAAGCAGTAATCAGGAAAGCAGTACATCTCCAGTGCTAATTACACTAGACATGTAGTGCTTTTTAGTGTGAAGTAAAAGTTTCTCAGCAAGGTCTATTAAAGTTTTCTATTACAGGTTGGTAAACATATAAAAAGTCTAAACTAAACAAAGGGCCCATTATGGTCATTTTGATATGAGGGAATTAAAGCATGACCTGACCCATGCTATAAGAAAGAGAAGCATCACTGCTCTGTAAACGTATGATACAGCACAAAAACTGAAAACCAAAAATCCTGTCGTAGAGATATCTACAATATAGGAAGGTACACAAATTAGATGTATTTTGGATCACAATTCTATGCTACAATTTTAAACAGCAATTCAACTGCAATGGACCAAAATTCTGCAAATAATCTCACTTTGAGATCAGAAGACTTTTTGCATTTGTTCTTAAAAATGTCACTGATTTTTTTACAGCATTAGTGCCAAGAACTGTCATAATCACTCTACTGAAGCTATTAATTTTATTTCTGAAATCTACTTTCTTTCTATTTGACAAAAGAATATTCTTATGGCACTGCCTACTTACCATTAAACTAGCAATAGGCCTAAGTACATTTAAGTTGGTTATACTTACCTTACCCTAGACTTTCTCACTGTTACAATTTTTGCATTCCTTGAAGGCCAAGTTCTTACAATCTCTAATTTCTTGGTTTTTTTACTTTTATATCTACCACAAGTATCATACTCAGGACAGAACATAGTCACAAAAATCTCAGTTTCATAACTGATACCAGAATTAGGCACTACCAGGTCTCTCAGCAGTAGACCTGCCCTGAGTCAGACACGGGCACATGACCACATTTCTGCCAGATCCCAAAATACTTAGTATTTGCAGAAAAATCTGCCAATGAGAAGTTAACATAGTGCAACTTTGTAAATGAAACTAAACAAGTAGATTAATACTTTGTGAGATAGGGCTGCTGCACAAGGAATCTTAAAGCATGTTATGACACTTCCTCATGGAAGTATCTGTCATAGTACCCTGCCATATGCCAGAGAGCCTGACATTTATCACAAAATCCTCCTCATGACCTCTGCAGCTCTGTTAGAATGTTCTCCAGACAACTGAAAGGGTAAGTAAAGTACTTGCTAACTTACCTTTTGTTTATAGACTTGCCAAAAATTGGGTGACCACGGGCTTTTAATATCTGGTAACATTAAAATTATACTGAACTCAATATCAGTTGGGATGAAATGCCAATAAATGCAACATGAAATATACAACATTTGACAACTATTTCTAATAGCTAAAAGGANAATTTCACATTCTGGTTAAATCAACCAAAAAGATCATTTCTGCTTCCCCTCATTTCATCGCGGGGCAAGCCAGCTTATAAGGCTAACCTAGGAAAAGAACTAGTTTTCTTCCTGAACTGGTTTGTCAGATGTCCTCACAAGATCAGTACATTACCAAGGATGGAGAGAGAGCAGGAGTGCTCCTTTCACCAGTACCTAGCCAGCACAGCTGACATGAAACCTTGTCCTCAACACAGAAAATGCAGATGTCTCCTCATTAGTTTAATTTGACTGCCTAGATAATAATTCCTTGTCTCCAATACTCTGTTCTCTTCTATCACAGTCGTTTTAGAAATTCATCACATTTCAGCATGAAACATGTTTTGTGCTAGAACTTACTGTCTACATCAGTCTTTGCATTAAAAAATATACTTGCCACAGTCTTCAAGAAGAGGATACAAACACATTGAAACTAGACATAACAGTATATGAACACTAAGAGGTGAGAACAGATTTGAGGGGATCATTCTCCTAAGCACACTATAACAGCAGGTAATGCTGGGCCATCAAACTGTGCTCTTGAGTCATTTGAGAGTGTGCTCATGATATCTTAAAATATAAAAGTCAAAATTTTTAAACTCTGGAGCCCAACATTAAGCATCTACACATCTTTAGATATGTAAGTGCTAAGTGCTGCAATTTTATTTTCAAATGTGCTTTTCACTTTCTTGTAATAGGAGTAAAGGTAAGTTGAGCCACTTACTTAGGTATCTCAATGTGGATTAAAGAATCTAATTTTAACCTCCCTAATTTGAGAATCCTGGCCATAGGCCTCTCTATACCTGCTTAGATGCAAGGTCAGTAATATATCTTCATCATGTTTCTCATCATAGAGAGGACAGCTGCAGCTACTGCAAAGAAATGACAGACCAGTTTATGATTCTTGAGCCTTCTCTCCTTCAGCAGGATAAATTCCAGTGTGCATAATATACATAGAGAACATAAACAAGAAAGATCATATTCACTTTCATTAAAACTGTATTTTTCTCAAATAATTGGCAGACTTCTGACTTTGCAATTAATCTGTAGATAGAAGGCAGCAGAGGAACCTTTTCAGGTCTGCGTTTTCTGAATGGGTTGTATGAAAATTGGATTGTGTCACAGTTCCAAAGTATACATAAACTTTACAGTCCATTACTTAGTTTGAGAGAATAACAAGAATTTTCAACTGGTCTACACATTTTTAAAATAAATTAAATCTAAGTAACTGCATTTTACATCTGCCAAATACAAGTGTAAATAATGTTTTCAACCTGAAATTTTACAATGGGCATTAACTGCTGCTGTTGCAAGCTCATTTGATATTAAAAAAACCCTAAACATACAAAGCTGTTCTTCTCATTCCTTCGTATTCCCTAAAACAACACAACATTTCTCAAGTCAAGGACTGAGGAAACACTTGGCTATTAACCATCGCTAATTTAAGCCCACAGCAAAGTTCCAGTCATGTTGCAATATACAGGTAAGTATGTTTGGCCGCTCAGATTTTGATTGTGTCAAAAGACACAAGGGTAAGGTCATTATGGCACGCATCATTTACAATGCTTATGCAGGTGTAAGAATATCACATTAAAGCACCAAAATTCAAAATCATTCTACAGTAAATATTCCAGTGACATAAATTTTAGAGGCAAGTTTTTAATATTCTTTACTTTCTGGATAGCCTTCAAGAGTCAGTTATCTGAAACACTAAAACCGTAATAATTATTTTGCTACTATAAGGCTATAACTTTTGTATAATTTGGGGGGCTAGAATTTGAATAGTCTACTCTTTCTTTAGTTATAATTAAAATTTATATTGTGTTTAAAGGACTGTGACTTGAGTATTATATTACACTTGAGAAGAACTATTTCCTTCCATTCTTCATTTTATACTTTTACTAGCAGTTTATATTCCATAGATCAGAATCTTCTAATACATATTACTGGAATATCAAGTAAATAAGCTCAATTTTATTTCTTATATATCCACAGCAAAAATTTGCTACACTTTCTGGCAACTGGACAAGTTTTACAGAGCCAGAGAGATTTCATTACACTAGCCAAAACTCAGTATTTCCCTCCCACCAAATACTGGGATTGCTCCAAGCCTCTAAGTTACTACAGCAGATAGGAATGGGAACAGCTGAATAAAACACGAGTTTACAGTGGTCATCTGTTGCAAACATGAATGTGCAAGAGGTCTGACATAAATGCTGTCAGCTGCTAGTGTTTCTAAAGGGGCCAAAACCAGCAACTGAGGATTAGCAGGATGAAGGGCGGCCTCAGCGCCACCATTCTTAAGAAGCTGCAGTTGCTGAAAATACAGCACCCCAGAAAAATGTATCTTCTGTACAGTAAAAAAATCAGTTCACACATTGTCTGGTGGCTGGATATGCTACACACAGCTTTACCTACTGGACATGCAAACACAATTACACCTCTGTAAAGACTTTGTATAGTAGAGAAAGGAACAAATGGGAAGATTTCCTTCTTTCAAACAGAGAACTGAAAAATTAGATACGGTCCAGAAAGAGCAGTGCTGGATATACTTCACATAGATATGTAAACATTAAGGTCAGCCAGGCTGCAATTAGGACAATTCCTTTCTATCCCTTTTATTACTTCCTGTAGAAATACTGTGTATTCTTTTCCTTGTTTTCAATGTGGACAGAATTTATTTGCACTATGAACAGAATGACTTTTTAGAGGGAAGGAGAGGGTGACTTTCTCACATGGGCAAAGTACATGGATGTCACAAAGAAAATGTAGGAAAGGGAAAGAGAATCTAGAATTGCACTAAACTCAAACATTCCCCTATACAGGATCTATATCAAAGCAGGATCTGCATCACAGTCAGATGTATAGTCCTCAGAAGTAGGAGGCCATAGATCTCTACCTTGCCCACATCCTGTGCTGACAGAGGACACCTGTTCTAGCTTTGCAAGGACAGTAAATCAATGATAGTTTATAGTAACTCCATTTTAGGCAGTGATCTGGCTTTCCTGCTGGCCATTCCCATTTGGTTTAGTCTTACGGGAACTTTTAGAAGGGAGCAAAGCCCTGTCACAGTTGCCAATGCACATCAGTTGCAAACACTGTGATGCTGTGGCATTACAACTCACCTCTCAACTGCATTGTGTGTCATGGTGTTCAAATAATAAACTCACAGCTAGTGCAGCCACCAGAGACCTCCACCCTGCCTTTCACATCCCACAAAGGGCACCCAAAGCACAGAGAGAGAAGCAAAACAGAACATGCAGCACAGCAGTTCTGGGTGCCTGTCTCTAACCTCCCTCTGGCCTGGAAGGAGTTCATCTCAGCATTGCTGCCCCCCTTCCAGAACAAGGATTAAGCTGCTAAAAGGCTGAGGGAAGTAGCAGTGAAAAAAAAACTGGGAGAAGGAATGTGAAGGCAAGATACATCCATTAGCAGCTCAGAGAAAGGGGAGGAGCTGGTGAAGGAACTGCAGGAATTCAATGGCTAACAGTAAGCTACAGAAACCAAGGCTGAAAAGAGCTGGGCACTGACATGAAAGCTTAGCACCCAAGAAAAGGACAAGTAGGACATTGCAGCATCCCCACTCCGCTTGAGTAAGCCCTCCTGACATGAGTCATCATTGTTCTGAAGAGGTCACAATCACTAAGAGTTTTGCCCAAGGAGTTATGCCCCCTGCCATGGGTTTTGTGCTAGCTAACATCGGTCTTTAGGCTTCATATGGCTATATACAGGTATTATTTAGGAATAACATCCTATAAACAGTACTATAAAATCAAGGTTTTTAAGAACCAATGTAGCCTCAATGCACAGATCTGCTACTAGATTGGTGTCATATTAAACTAACAAGATGGCTTGTATCTATTTGGAGATAGCATTTAACCTCTGAGATGTAAGAATACAAAATATGTGTACATACTAATGCTTTTTCAATTTTCCTACCTATTTTTGAACCAAGGGAGTTAGATGCATCCTTATTATAGACACTATATTTTCCCCTGAGTAGTGAATTCATGAAGCAATGGCAGTCAGGAGCTATTTTGGTTGCTATCCAAAGCAACACTCAGACTCCTTTCCCTCCCTCACCCCCCAGTACTATTATTCAGTATATTAAATTCTTCAGTATCTGGAAAAATAAAAACAACAAAGTTATGATCAGTCAACCCAACCCACTCAGTTGCAGTAAAACACTAAACTGTATCCACTACTGTATTCAGCTGACATTTGAAATCTGCTACCAACTGATCTGCTAATTTCAGAACTACTTAGTTTTGTCAGAAATTATCATAGTTTAAAAGTATTTCTCCCCCTCAGACCAAGAAAACTACAAGGGCAAAATTCCAGTCACTCATTTGTTAGCAATTAACAAATAAATCCACAATTTATATAAGATATTACAACAAATGTCATTTAAGCTTTGTCTCACTCATTCCCCATTTGCAACTCTGCTCCTGTCAGTAATTCATTCTTATTCTCTCCTGTACTTGAAGTAGCATTATCAATCACAGCACAGCTTCTTTCAAAGAGACTACTATTAGCACAAACTATGCCGTGGGGAAAGGTTTGAGTAAAATAAATGTAAATTTACCAGCCCTTCTGGCTGTGATCTTGGAGCCATGCCGCAGTAATCGAACACACACTTCTTTGTTGCAGTGGTTAACCATCCGCAAATGAATGCTTCTCTTGGTTTGGATTTTTACAAGACATTTCACCATTTTGACTAGTAATTCCTCTTCTCAAAGTCTCATAAAGGCTCTACCCATACCAGCTTTGATCTTTTATTGAGTTCTGACTGAGTTTTAAGAGACTAACACAAGTCACTCTCAATGAATCAAGTGACAAGCTTCTAACATGGTCAACAAAAATATCCCAGTAGGGAACAGGGTGAGAGGTTATTTTTAAACATTTCCAAATGCCTGGTAGCATACAATACAAACTTCCACAGCATCAGTCTCAGTTAGCAGTTGCTAGCACAACAGCTGAACCGTACACACATGCATAAAAATATCCAAGGCATCAAAACACAGCACAGTGAAACAAAGAGCTGGCATTTAGGGTCTGTTTTTCACAGAATAAAATGACACTGTAGCCATCATTTTTCTAAATGACTTCAACTTGGCCATTGATGATTGTTCCCCACCACTATCTGGAAAGTATTTGCAGAAAATACATAGATACAAAAGGAAAAATCCAATGCTGTGCTTGTAAACTTTAGTCACAAGGCAAACCAATGAGGTGAAAATGTTTTCATTTAAAATCTAGAATCAAAGCTGACCTGCCTGTGTAGAAACAGGATGAGAAAATTCCGAAGTTTGGGAAACATGTCACTCTCTGAGTATGTGCTCCAGTTCCCACTTGTGGACAGCTATTGGATACATTCATATCAACAGAAAGAAGTGTTGCTTCAGAAGACTGATTCCTTCCCTGTCTCCATCCAGCAAAGATACACAGGCTAAGATACACATGTCTAAGAAAGACATGACGCACATACACTGGCTGCTGATAACTTGCTGCAGCTAGAAGCTGCAAGACGACCATGTGCACAGCATCACACTGTCCTAGTGGGAAAGGAGCTCTTACTGGGTCCACTGAAACCAGAGAGAAGGAAGGTAGTCTCTCACTTTCTAGAATACTTACCTTTAACATTTATGACATGTTGTGTCATCCAAGTCTTCTGGAAAGCATCTTTACGGTGGCTCCTTTCTCCTTCCTGGCCAATATAGTATGAATATCCAGCAGTGTTCCTTTTTACTTCTTCCTCTTGCAGGGCAAACACTCCCCTCTTCCTTTCCCTCTCTGAAAACACTTCCTTGTGTGTTTGAGGAAAGATCAAGTGCCCCTTTGCTTTCTATCTCCATTTTGTCACCACCTCAAAAGTGAGACTCTGTCTGGATCATTAAAATCTCACAAAAAAAGTGTTGAATTTTCACTGTGTACACAGCTATAAAACTGGAAAGCACCATTTCTTACAAAAGTCTAACCACCAACATGTGTAATACGCAAAGGAAAGCCTAATAGAAGTGTCACCTGGACAAGGCTGTGAATGATTTCCAACAGGAGCACATTCATGTTGACTAATAAACATGTACCATTTATGTTTCATGTGATTGTGCTCATGCAAAAGGGAAATGTCTGTGAGATATCAAGTTGCTGCTCACAGACCATGAATACAAAACTGAAGGAAATTTGTGTTGAAATCTTGCAGCTGAATCTGCAACTCTCCCTACTACTACCTCTCAGGAAGTAAGGAACAGGCTCTGTCTCCTGAGACACAGAAGATTTTGCACAACTTGACACTGGCACCACGTCCTGGTTAATGGTTGAAAGATGGTTTTCAACAAAGGTTTTCCAGACAAGGAGCCTGCTTCTCTCCTTCAGAGCTGCCTTGGACATTCTCTGTGCAGAAGAGAGACAGCAAAGCAACAGGTCCACTCTCAGTAACTAACTGGTTTTCCAGCTTTTTTCACTCTCCTCCTTCCTGAATTGCTACAGTAGGTATTACACTGCTGAAAGGCTAATGACTGGAGAGTACTGTGGCAGAGAGACCCTTAGCATTCATGTCGCATTAACAGAGGAGGCAGAAAACAGCAGATGCTTATGTAACTGATCTTAGAAATATGGTTTACAAAAGCAAAAACAATCTCCTCCCAAAACCAGAAAACTAATAAAACACTCTTCAAAACTACTATGCCTCCCCAGCCAGTGAAAATAATGAAGAGGAAATTCCTATTCAAGAATAGTAATTTTAACATATTTGTAAAAAGGAAAATCTGTCTTCAGAAGGAAAGCTGTCTTTAGATTTAGAGGTACCTTATTATGGTGACAGGGGAAATGTTTAATTTGTAGCAAAAGTAGTCATCTCATTTTGCAGACACATGGCATAGTAAACACCTAGAAATCTGAGAAATTCCAAATAATTTATAAAGGAAAACTGGCAGAGCTAATTGTTAGCATTAGGTATCGTTATCTTGAAGCAAAAGATAACAACTTTTTTTGCTTGCAAAAAAGTTGTTTTCAGACCTTGTAGGGTTAGAGCACTGTAAATCCAAGTAAATTAACTAACTGTAAATCCAAGTTAGTTTATTGCCTCTGCTCTACAACCAAAGCTTACACAGATGAAAACTCACACACTCAGACAGCTAGACTGGGAGTAGCTGGTGTGTCCTCATTCCCTAACATGCTTGTAAGATGCAACAAAGAGTCCACATTATAATCATTCATGCCAGTTCATTGCTATTAATGCAGTATTTCCTAGACTTGAGTGACACACAGATATAACTTCACCAAAGGATAAGAGCTCTCCGTACAATACTCAAATGCACAGGCATACAATTTCATAAGAAAAAAAGTTCTTAAAAGGTCTCCAGAGGTCCCTTCCAACCCCTACTATTCTGTGATTCTATGATCAGTGAGAATATTTTAAAAGTGTCTAACTCTGAGGAAGAAAAAATTGAGGAACAAGGATTTTAAACAGCAGGAATGCAGAATGAGTCTGTGATATCAACTTCCTCTTTTTTAAAATACAGTACAAGGTAGATCAATCAATAGAATGACTGAAGCAAACACTTTCTCTTTGGCTGCTCCAAAGGTAAAAGTCAATGGCACTAGGAAAATAATTCATTTATTAAACTTAAGCACACAAGTATAAAGTGACTTAAAAGAAATTTTCATCACTTTGTCAAGAACACATCAATATCCTGTGACTCAGAAGGGTGGTTTTGCTTTTTTTTTTCTTATTTTTTAAATTGGACTACTCAAATACAGGAAGCCCTGATGCTGGGAAATCCAAAGACAATGATCTACCACCTGCAAAATAATTACCAAGTGATCAGGACAGAAAATAATCTGTCTCACCAAATCAGGTGGTGAAAGAAGGTAGTCACACAATTCCTACAGCAATACCAAAAGAAATATAATATGTTCAACTGCACATGGAGCAAGGACCATGGAAAGGTCCTAATAGGACCATTAAGAAGGATATTATTTGGCCATCTGTGACAAAG
Source organism: Brachypteracias leptosomus (assembly GCA_013401335.1). NCBI lineage: Eukaryota > Metazoa > Chordata > Aves > Coraciiformes > Brachypteraciidae > Brachypteracias > Brachypteracias leptosomus. The sequence continues at coordinate 2,246 of VYZX01008655.1, read as the reverse complement.
ATCAATTTTGCAATCACAATTCTGGGTACAAACTTTTGTAGCTAGATGCCTTTTGAAGAATGTATTTTACATTCTAAAGGTAGATAGGATCTCTCAAAGCATATCTGCCACTCATACATGTTAAAATGTATTTCTATGAGATAACCTTCTGCACACAACACTAATTTTATGGTTGCATCTTTACAGTATCATGCCTCTTTCCTCCTCCTGAGGCAGAAAGGATGTTAGTGAAAAAAAAGAGCCAGTAATAAGGAATGTGAAAGCCTGAAGAATCTTAAGCAGGAGCACTTAAGTACTCAGAAATGACCTGCAAAACCTAAGGCATTAGGTCTTGTGGTTAGTTTTTTAATTGGATAAGAGATTGACCACCAGCCAATACATATTTTAGTTAAGTCATTTATATAACTACAACTTAAAACAGGAATAAAAGCACATTGAAATAAGAATATTAAGTTAAATCTATGTGCTTAAATTAGTAATTGGGCACCTGTATATGGCCTCTAAGTGCAGACTGAAGAATTGCCTCTTGAAGAATGACACACCAATAGACAAAGTCAGTATATTTTTCTTATAAAAAGTAAAATGCCATTACCTGTTTTCAAATCTTCTTGAACAAATGTTGACTGCTAAAGTAACTGTTACAGCAATATCATGGGCATCCAGCATCTTTCTTCCCACAAACATGACCTTGTTTAGACAGCATAACCTTTCTTACATGTCTGCAAAACCACTAGACAATTTGGGCTTTTTCAGGGAACAGGTTCCCTTCAGCATGATAGCCAGAGTAGATTTGTAAGATGGAATTTCATACAGGAGAATGTCTGGATTTCAGCAGTTTTTCAGTATTTGGTTGCATATTATTTATTTTTCACCTGAAAGGATTTTCCTAAGGACAAGGCAGAATGAAGCTGCTCAAAATTTTCTGCAGACTCTGCTACCACCATCTCCAATGGCTTTGTCCCCTAGCAGCTATGAAGTAATTAGCATAAAATCTTCCCTCTCACCTAGCAGTTTGTTAGTTCAGTTTCACACCACCCAGGCTCAGCCAACTTAGAGTTCATCTCTCCAAAAGTTTCAGGAAGCAGAAGTATTTACTCAACACACTGAGGCCACCATATTTTTTGCCATGTGTTTTTGCTCATAATACATAAAGCCAGTTTAAAATTAAGAACAAGTTAACCCAGTTAAAAGCTGTGCACTCTCCTGAATCTGTCCAAGTCATGCACAGCTGCGAGCACCGTTATAGTCAGCTCTGCTAATTAGTTGCTTGAGCTCATCTACAGCAGCACAGTGCAGCACTTTGTGAGGGTCTCAGCCATCAGCTGCTGGAACATCCATATGCATGTAGCAGCACCTTGTAAAAGTACCAGAATTCGTCTTGGAAGCTGCATTAGCAAACACATGCAGTGAAGGGACATCTGACCCAGGCAGGCCCACACCGTTCCCTCAACAGCATCTGCAGGCTGTCTAGAAGACACCCCAGAGTGTCCAAGTCCTCCCCAGAAGTTCAAAGATATGTCAAGGCTGTTTGAAATGTGTAGCACACTAAAAGCAGTTTCCCAATGTAGTTGAGTCAGTTTCAGGGCTAGCTGCCCCCTCACCTGCTGCTCCTGCCCCTGCCCTGACACAGGATCTTGCCTGACCTTCTATGATGAGTCAGGCAGTACTTGGACACTGGACAGTTAGAGGGTTGTTGGTTGAGTATTTGTTATTGTTGGGTTGGGTTGGTTTTTTGTTGGGGGGGGGCGAGGGGGGTTGGTGTTGGGGTTTTTTTCACTTCCAGTTCACTCTGGGATCATAAGTGCTGGTGCAAGGAAGGAGATGGGAATCCACAAAAGTAGATTGAGTTCATCTGGGATCAAAAGGCACCAGTGTCAAGAGAGCAGTGAGATCTGTTCAAGATTCAATTTGATAATATAGCCAAGTTCACTGTAAGAAAATACTGTAAAAGAGCTAAATACTGTTAATTTAGCTGTTGGTGGTATTTAACTATACTATAGCATATTCTAGAGGAAATATTTCCATTAAATGGAAGTTGTAACAATAATCTGCCTGACTAAAAGGAGACATGATTTTCAAACTTATGTAATACATACATTTGAAACTAGCACTCTCTGGTGACCATATCACAGAATCATAAAATCATTTAGGTTGGAAAGGACCTCTAGGATCATCAAGTCCAACCTTTGTCCAACATCTCCCTGATCCCTATACCTATCTTGAAGTGTCACACCTACTTGTTTTTT
>VYZX01008654.1:25643-84846 GCA_013401335.1 Brachypteracias leptosomus | reverse complement strand
TATCAGTACAGGTTGGGGGCTGATCTGTTGGAGAGCAGCTCTAGGGAAAAAGATCTAGTGGTGAACAAGAGGATGACCATGAGCCAACAATACGCCCTCACATCCAAGAAGGCCAATGGCATCCTGGGATACATTAAGGAGAGTGTGGCCAGCGGGTTGAGGGAGATTATCCATCCCCTCTACTCTGTGCTGGTCAGGTCCCACCTGGAGTACTGTATCCAGTTCTGGGCACCCCAGTTCAAGAAAGACAGGGAGCTACTGAAGAGAGTCCAGCACAGAACCACTAAGATGATTAAGGGAGTGGAGCATCTCTCTTATGAGGAAAGGCAGAGAGAGCTGGGTCTCTTTAGCCTGGAGAAGAGGAGACTGAGGGGTGATCTCATTATTGTCTATAAATATGTAAAGGGCAAGTGTTGGGAGGATGGAGCCAGGCTTTTCTCAGTGACATCCAGTGATAAGACAAGGGGCAATGGGTACAAGCTGGAGCATAGGAGGTTTCAGGTAAACATAAGGAAAAACTTCTTCACAGTGAGGGTGACAGAGCACTGGAACAAGCTGCCCAGAGAGGTTGTGGAGTCTCCTTCTCTGGAGACATTCAAAACCCACCTGGATGTGTTCCTCTGTGACATGATCTAGGTGATCCTGCTCTAGCAGGGGGTTTGGACTAGATGATCTTTCGAGGTCCCTTTCAACCCCTAACGTTCTGTGATTCTGTGATTCCACTAAAGAATCAGACCCCAGACGTATTTTTATTTTATTGTCATTGGCTGCTTTAAGTTGCTAGGTAGTATTTTACATTTTTCTGTATTTTCTAAACTCTCAACACTACCACTGCTGAATGACTGGAATAGATACCCTTTCAATAGCTGCCAAGACATCAAGTATATGCTTATCTGATGGCAAATATAGCATCACACCCACCACAGAGGGGGATTAAACCCTAAAAAGAGCATAGACACCTGTGGATTGATATATGGCATATTCTAGAAATAGGACACCTTCTTGTCAACAGACATTACACTATCACATCCAGCTTCATCAAAGAGGCTTTATTAGTGATGGGAAGATGATTTTTGAAATAAATCTACAGTGTGACTCACCCAAATCTTATTCAGATTTGGAAGAATAAGGAAGAAAAGTACAATTTTCATTAGTTTCATGTATAAGCTATTCACTATATAGGAAATGAGAGGACCACATGAAGTTTAAATATTTAGTTTAACTACCTGTTCAGAAATCAAAATAAGAAAAATAATTCGCTTACATGACTAGGTGATGTGTTCCAAAGGAACAGTGAGTAAATTACAGGCTGAATCATGCTCTAATCTATATTTTAATGACAACCTGTAGTGTTTTCATGGCTGTTAAAGGCTAGGTCGGGGGGGGGTTTTACCTTTAGAGATTAACTGAATTTTCAGAAGGAAAATTATTTATTTGGAAGAGTTGTAGATTCTTCCAATCACATGTTCTTCGAAGATAATGATCATGATGGAAAAAAGGAATTTTAAGTAGATTTGATTGTTCATATAGAAAGATAAATAACTACATTTTGATTTGAGCCTTATTTCTAAGGAAAACATGAGATAAATCAAAATTTTGAGAAGGCAGAGTACATATGGAGGATACTTTATGCAGTCCACCTTGGTCATCTACGTTTACTAGCTTTACTACCTTCTAAAATATTGCAGGCTAGTTAGATTTCTATTCTGAGCTACATTTTCATTAATTTGACTTCTGCCTTTGCATGGAGAACCTTAAATTATTCATGATGTTCTGTTGTCATGCTTATAATCATATACAAATGGTCTGATCAAAACAACTTCTAAAGAGGACCACTTGTTGAAATGCATTTTCTTTGTACAGTGGAAGGGTGGACCTTAGTTGGCCTGACGTGCAATAGTTCAACATTAGGTGTCAATCCATAATATCAGGTACACAATGTTTGATTTCACATGTGCACAGATTATTTCTCAATGTTATATATTTTATCTTTGTTTAGTCTTGATCAATGACATAAACCAATAGATCCTGAGTTCTAAAGTGTTAGTAAAAGAAATAGCATCATGTATATTGTAGAGAGGTATCTCCATAAGAATGGACATGGGAGCAAATCCAGACTTGGTGGCGCCAGCAAGGACACACAAGGACAGCCACGTGCAGCACGTGAACAAGGCCACGCAAGGACGGCCACGTGCAGCACGTGACACGGCAGTGACGCAGCAAGAAAAAGGAGGCAGAAGGCAGAACTAAGGGCGGCGCCTTGAGAGCAGTGCCTGGCCAATCAGGAGATGTTGCTTAGCGCCTGGCAGAGCGTGCTACCAATCAGAGTTGTGCTTCCAGCGCGTGGTCAGCGCTGGTGGGTATATAACGAGTGAGCTTCGGGCAAATAAACGGCAATGCTTGGATTACATTAGTCCGTGTACGCATTGTTCATTGATCTCCCACCGCAGTATATGGGCATATATCTGTTTTATATTTATAAAATATTTATATAAGCATAGTATATATAACAGAGATTACAATCCTTAAGTAATATATTGGCTTGAAACTAAATTATATATAAATTACAGGAAAAGGTTGTTTCCATCAAAGAACACCTTCAATTTAATAATAAAAGTATTCTAATTGCCTTTTAAATATGTTTTCCAACACTCATGTTGATTTGCATCCAGATTTGCATTTTATAGCCACAGAATGGCAATCATGCTATTTCATTACAAAATAATGTAATAATTAAATATGTTTTCAGCATCAAGACATTTCATAAATTCTGGCATATGAAATCATATTCCAGACTATGAACTTACTTGCAAGACTTGCATTTATCTTTTTGACAGTAGCAATATCATTACACTTCCTGTCTTTCATGCAGGTGTTCATAACCTAGACTAAATTCAAATTTCTTATCAGTGTTAAAAGAAGAATATTTCAGAAATTTATTGACAAAAGAGGGGAAAAACCCAGGATGAATAGACAGGAGAAATGTTTGTGTCAAAAATATTGGTATATGATCTGGACAGCACAATCAATTTTTATTCATCAACTGTAATTAGGCAGAACAGATAATAATAGGGAAAATTATTTATCAGAAACTGGAATTGTTTGTTAATTATGAGCCATGGGAACTTTTTGTATTTCAGTAAAAGCTTTACATTATCTTTAGTTTGCAAGACTAATGCTAATTACTTTACAGATTAATATCTGTCAAGCATGTCCTACATTCAGTATAACTGCATAGAAATTAGTCTTATATTTAGGAAATAAATGTACTACATGGCTCATTAACTGTTTTTAAGTACTACATACCTACATAGTCATGACACTCAGACCAGCCATTACAAAGCCTTTTGCTTTCATAAGATTAAGAAAATATATATCTTATAATGTTATAAGGCAAAGTAAAGTGACCTTGGCTCAAGGTCTATAAAATGGTAAGCCCTGTAAGAGGCAGTGGACAGAGTCTTGCTAGTTTGACTGGCAGCTGCTTGTATACTGTTTATACTGGCAGTAATTCAATTGTGACAAGTGCTACTGTCATCCTTAGGATGGCAGATAGACTAACTGCAGTAGTAAGCAAGCTTACTTGTATGGTAGAAACTTTGTTACAATTATTGGTCCTTTGGCTTTTTTCTGTTTCACTATGAATCAGGATGTTACTTTTAAGGTATGCAGGCTCCCAGCTGCCCAAAACCACCTCAGGTTCCTATAGGAGCAAGTGATATAAACCAGCCTTCTCTCTTTTTGGATAATTGACTGTAGCAGTGAGAACTATCATTGAATACCAGCTTTCTAATCCATAAAGTAATGGCCATGCCATGGTGGTGTGGGTTACATGGTGATGAGAGGATGAGAGAAAAGAGGAAGTCTGAAGTGACAACACTAGGAACTGAATAAAAAAATTTAAAAAATAATAAAAAAACCCAAACAACAAACAAACAGTGTGTTCATGTGAGAGAGAAATAATTTTTATATTTTTACACCTGCAATAAAATATATATGACTAGTATCAACTGATCGTAATTTCTCTGCTCTATAGAACAATCCCAACTTTATAATTTTAGACTATATTTTAGCCACTGTTGCCCATGCAGAGTGAGAGAGGACCACAAACAAAAAATAATAATATGATTATTGCATAACACAATCTTGGGGCAAGGTTAAGTTACATAGAAAATTTCACTATTCTTTTCAATGCCTTAATATTTTTGGAATTTTTAAGAGCTCTTTTTTATAGTTAAATTTATCAATAATTATAATATATTCCAATAATCATTTGGGGGGATAGAGTTAGTTGTTTTGTTGGGGTTTTTTTATATAAATTATTTACACTATTTGATACAGGCTCTTACACTTAAATCTTCTACAATAGAGATTTTCTTTCTCTGCATTTTTTTCATATTGTCTGCTCTTCCTCTGAGAACACAGAAGTGGGTATTATTTTTTCCTCCAGAGCTTTTTTTTCTTGTTTCGCTTTCCCATTATTGCATGACTTGAACGTGTTTTTGCTCCTCTGGGCTTCTGTAACAACAAGCCTAGAGGCTTGCTGTAGAACACTTAGCCTCTGAATCTGACCTTTCACACACAGGATGAATTTCTTAAAAGAACTCTCTCTTCTAATGGACATAGTCAGTCAGGTACAGAGTTATGACTTATGTTGGGGAAAAAAAAAAAAATCAGCCTATTTTTTTTTTTCTTGTCTAAAGCAGGCTGCTGTGTTTATCTCAGTGTGATTTAATGCCAGTGGAGAGATTGCAAGTCTTAATGTTTGTGTACCACATACAAATAGACCACTTGAGGAATGACTTTTTTTTTTAAAAAAGTGGCATCTGTACCAGTAGTATCTGGAATGTAATCAAATGTGATTCTATTTAAGAAAGAATTGTAAGCTATTATAATAATATGTTTTAAACATCTCTGCATTGATTATGTAGTCTGTTCACTAAGTAAAATGGATTTTTTGTTGAGTCTGAGAAGCTAATATTTCTTTCCTCTCAGCCATAGAGGATAGAAACCATGTAAATAGAACAAGTTTTATTAAGTTTTATTGTGTGAGAAGTGTCAGGCTTCAGAATTTGTGCCTGAGGCTCTCTCCCAACCCAAAGTGACCTTACCAAAACTGCTTATGAGAGACAATCTCCAGCCTCTTCTGAACCTTGAAATTTATCTACGTGTTGGCAGACTGCTAGCTGGCACAAACCTAAACTGTGCTTCCCACAGTTAGAAGAATACACACAACCACAGGTCCATGCTTGAGCCAAATGCTCTGACTTTTCTAGGTTTTCTAGTATGGGTATCATTCATCAGGCTGTAAATCCACTCCACCCTTTAAACAAAGGTACAGCAGTTAGTACAGGAGCACTCTCATGTTGGTTTTTTTTTTTCAGTGGCAGGGGGAAAAAGAATATAAGATACAGGAAGTTTCACACTAGTAAGGAAGAATCCTTGAGTAATGTTGCTGTGATTCCCTCTGCAATGGGAAGACTTACCTTCTGCTTTAGGGAAACATGGTAGTACAGCACAGAGGATTAGGACACTGCTTTTGCTGAAGTCCATTTGGAAACTTTGCCTGCTTAGTATGATGTAGTGTGTTAGAAAACACTGTCAAAATAGTTCTTAACACTGATTTTCTTTGATATCTGTCAATGTGGCAGTGCATGGCAGCTGCTGCCCAAAAATCAAGAATACTGTTAAGAAATATGGCATCTCTTAAAGGAATATCTAGGTTCTTGACATTGCCATTGTTATCCATGGTTGAGAAAAAGAGTATTTTTCTAATACAACAACTAGATCCTTTAGAGAAAGATTGTTGTGTCTGTAATAACAGGAGAAAGAATCGCAGAAACACTTCAGGTCTTAAAATGAGGGCTGTAGCCCTGCAGTGGGAATAATAAAAAATGAGGCTGACTCTATGGTGTAATGTATAGGACCATTAGCTAGGAAGACCTGTATTCTAGTTTTTGCATCCCTGAAATGTCATTGGACAGATATTGAAAAAAATACAGAAATATATAAAAGTGAGGAAATGCTTGCCATTTCCCATCAATGTTTAAATATGTAAATGAATGGATTAACACGAATTACAAATAAAAATGGTAAGACTAGAAGCAAATTATATGTTTCTGCCAAGTGTATTTTTTTGCTGCCTTCCTCAGATGATGATGTTTCAGAATATTTTAAAGTTCTTTCGAAAAAAGCAATACACTCCGCTGACAATAATTCAAACTCATATACTTGATGTAGAAAGTCTGGTTTTATTGACTTGGGAAGCATTTGTAGCAAGGTTGAGGTTGTTTAAAGAAGAAAAAAATCATATCATAAGACAGAAATATCACTGTGGAAATAATAATGTGGGATGGGTCATCACATGATAAGCTATCATGAACTGTATGATTGAGACAGGAATAAAAAGTTCACTAATAGATATTTTTGTACCTCTGACATTGGAAAAATGGATGATCATTTCTCTGTGAAAGAGAAGCTTATTGTTTTCGCTGTAAAGTTATTCCATCTTTAAGGTTAAAATATATTAGCTTCACTTTTACATGAGGTATTTCAAGTGTTTTAGAAGACTGTTTCCCAAATAAAATTTCTACCATTCTGAAAAGGGCATAGATCTCTAAATAGACAATAGAGTAGAATTTCAAGTTAACTTACCCCTTTTTGTAGTATATTGGAACGCTTGAACAATTTAAGAGTTTAAAAGAGCCAAAAACCTTACCAAAACCCTTGAAATGGATGTGTGTCCCAATTGTACTTGCAACTAATGAGAACAATGAGATGGAGATTATTCTCAACAGCCGCACTAAGAACTTTAAACACAGTTTAAACATTAGTTATCAGACAGGTATTTCTGACATGACTCTATGACTCATTTCATAACGCAGTTCCCAAGGCAGTGTAATTAGATACTCAAGTGGCAACAGCAACGTGCTCCAATGACATGAAAATATCTGCTGTGATCTGACAGACAACCAAAATACAAAATCTTTTCAAGGAGGTCAAGACTCAAAGATGAGATTTTGTGTGCCAGATATGTCAGAGTGCTGAATCTTTCCTTAAAGAAAATACACACAATTTCTATTGTTAACATGAATAGTATTTGTGTCACTTGCTTTTTTTTTGTTGTGAATGTGTGAATTAGGATTCCCAGAAACAGTTGATAATAAAAATAAATATTGAGGTTGCTTCTACACAATGACAGAAAGCAAATGCAGAAGAGGATATTGATGCTTTGCCACAAGAAAAATAAAACATTTAAAGACAGATAAACTTCAAGAAAGGGATATTCTTAAGTGCACCAGGAAAGACCCTCCATTTAGAATAAAATCTCCACAATTAAAAATTAAGATTTTACTATAATTTTTACTTACTTAATAGGCCAAGCAATCCACCTTATCTATATCCCAGGGGAATGTTACAGGGTATAAAATCAACATCTCCTTCAGTTTTGTATCTTTGACACTGTCCTGCACGACATCCTGGTCTCCAAGCTGATAAAATATGGGTTCGATAGATGGACAACTCAATGGATAAAGAACCGGCTTGATGGCCGCACCCAAAGAGTGGCTGTCAATGGGTCCATGTCCAAGTGGAGGCTAGTGACAAGTGGAGTCCCTCAGGGATCGGTACTGGGATCAGTCTTGTTTAACATCTCCATGGGAGACATGGAAAGTGGCATTGAGTGCACCCTCAGCAAGTTTGAAGATGACCCAAGCTGTGTGGTGTGGTCGACACACTGGAGGGAAGGGATGCCATCCAGAGGGACCTTGACAGGCTAGAGAGGTGGGCCCATGCCAACCTCATGAAGTTCAACAAGACCAAGTGCAAGGTCCTGCATCTGGGTCAGGGCAATCCCAAGTATCGTTATAGGNTTCTATGATTCTATGATCTTAAGTTTTGTGTATTATGTTATATATTAAAATCATATTTTATCTAAAACCACCTACTATATCAGCTTCCATAGACAAGATTTAGGCTGTTCAATAAATGGAGACTTAAGAAATCCACCATGACCTTGAATATTAAAGAACAGTTGAGTGAGATTTTGAAAATCAGTATTCTGGATTTTTCACCTACAGTGACAACCAGGTACACTATCTCCTTTTGGAGATCTTGTTCTCCATACTTATCCATTAACATGTATAAAATTCCACTTAAATTTCATAATTTAGTTTCACAATCAATTCATATACTTTATATGGATATAGATTTATTCTATAAGAAACATTGATTGTTAATATTGCTTTCACAGCTATAGCATAAGGAGCATTACATATCTCTGGTTCATAAGGTGACTGACATAAGAAAAAGTCTTATGTTGACTCAGAGGAAATCAGAGTCTTTGTTGTTGTATTTCTCAGCCCTTTTTATTCTTTATCTTTGAATTTGTTTTTTCAAGTACAAAATTTTCTCTTTTTCATAGCTTAATGATATTTTGAGATCTCTGCATAATGATGTGTTAAAGTGCAGTTCAGATTCTGATGTATTTAAATAAACTCAGATCCCTTTATCAATCTATCATTGTGTCTTCACTATTCCTGCTCTTAAAATTACTAAAGAAATACTCTGTGCTTAATTATGACAAATTAATAGCTTTTAAAATGTGAGTTAACAATCTGCACACTGTATTTTTTCCTCCAAGATAGAACAGAATACCCAAATATCACTTCATAGACCACTTTAGACTCGGATTCCCACAGGCTTCAAAACCATTATTCACCTTCTCCTTTATTTAACCTGACTGGTAGACTTGTTCTTACCATGCTCAGCTTGAGGTGATGATACACTTCCATACTGGGTAAAGCCTCTCTATATACTATTTGAATAGAATATTTCTTCTAAGAGTTAAGAATCTTTTGGGGTTGATTGTTAATGAAATGCAGAAAATACATATATTACAAGAATTTGATTTTTAGGGGTTTGGAGTCAAGGAAGTAAGCTTATCTCTGAAATCAGCTACATGCTTGGTATCACTACTATTTTTCATTCATTGTCCCGGCTTCTTCTCTGTTTCATTAAATTACAGAATTTCTCACCTAATAGTAGGGATGCTAAGTATTTTATTAATAGTATGAAAGAGAAAAAGATGTAACATCTGCATTATGGTAAAATTGTTCATTTAATTGATTCAACTTCCAATACTTCCATCATAGTCAAAATCTAAATACTTTAAAATTCTCCCAGAAAATTCAATGGAAAAATGTATTTGTTACCACTAGGAAAAAAAAATAAAAATAAAAGAGTAAAACGAGAGCATTGAAAGAGGTCTTCATGAGCAATTTCTGAGTCAGAATCAATCACCTATATATTCAGTCTATCACCTATATCCATCTTCTACATCAAGCAGTGGTAAAACACTTTGTTTCAACTAAGTATTGGTGCTGAGTGGAAAAATTGACCTGAGATTCTTATTAGTGAGACCAGTCACTATTATTATTTTTCCCTCCAGGTTGTATCTGAAAGTGGAACCTTCTGCTTGAAATAAGAAAATGAAGAAATGACATGTTCTTCAAGGATGACCAAAACTCTGTAACATAAATAATCCAAATTCGTGTGACAATATAATTTCTACCTCTCTATCAAAATACAGGATATAAAGTGTATATTAGGTCAAAGACATCATTTGAGCAGATTTAATTTTTATGCATGGTAATGTTCTCATATTACTATATATTTTAAAATCTTAAAAAAAAAAATACAGAATGTACAATGAGTGTATGTTTAGGTTTTTGAATCTGCAATATAACCTAGCCAGCTGGCTAGATATCAGTATTATCCATTAAAAATAAGTTGTAAGTCAAACTTAATTGGCATCTATATTTTAAAAGAAAACTAAAATAACTCCCAATTTCACTTGACATAAAAACTTTGATGTGACCTTTATTTCTGGGTTAAGCTTGATAGTGCATTTTAAAACATCATTATGTTCCAGATAGCCAGAATAATATCAAAGATATAGGGTGCAAAGCTGTTTAGAGAATTCTTTATTGCACCTGAGAAAATCAGAGAGCAAGAAGCTGACATTTCCAATGCCTTGATAACATCTGTTTTTTTCCAGAGTATCACTTTACTAGGCATTCAATTTCTTACCCCACTGCTATCAATTTCTCAGTTCTTTAAAAAGAAGAATCTGTGTTACGCGTTTTCTGCCCAGATTGTCTGATGTTGTCTTCAATTCCTGCAGGAATTTACCACTAGTTCCTGACATTTAGTAGCTTCATGTTACAGATGCATTTGCTTAGTTTTCAGTTCTTTTAGTCTTCTACAGGGAAGACAGTATTACTTTTGGTTCTTTAAACGACCTGTTTTCAAGCTTCTGTTCTTTAAGTTATTCTCTTAACTTGCAAACCATCAATTTATGAAATAAAGGGCAATATAGTATGAAGTCTTTGATTTGTTAGAGAGCAAAGCAATGAAACAAAGTATTGCATTTCAAAGTCATGTTCATTTTAATATTCTTCTATGCAGTCTTTCACCATCTTCATATTTCTGCAGTAATTGGTTGATCAGATTCTTCTCCCTTGACTTCAGGCACTTAAAACCTAGATAGCTTAGAGAGATATTTTGAACTATGCCAGTCACTCTAGGCTCTCTATTTAATCTATTGAGAAGAAAAAGGCTTCTGTGCAGACGTACCATCCTGGACATTTATTTTAGGACGAAAAAAAAAATAAACCCTTTCTAGAGGTATTTCTTTTCTCCACTTGCTAAGAAGGGAACCAAGTGTTTCTGGCACAAAAGCAAATGTCTGACTTAGGATATCTAAAACAGCTGAACCATTTCTGAAGTGATTTAGCTTTGTGTTTATGCTTTTCAATTCCTTGGCTTAATTTTATGAGGTTTTATTTAAATTTCTGATAAGCTGTTTGTAGCTGCAGCTGATACATATTATAAGCAGCTGAGGTTTCCATATGTAACTTTTAAGAGTAAAATTGATTTTAAAATGTGAGAACACCTTCATGGCTAATTTCATTTTAAATGCCACTTCAGAAGGAGAAAATTTTGAATGATTTCTATATATCAATTTTTTTCTTTAATTAATTATTTTATCTGTGACTAGCAAAGGCATTTCTTAATTGATATCTAGTTTTCTTTCATTCTAATTTTTTTTATATAATAAGGGTTTTTTAATATGTCTACTAGCTACATGCAATACGTAAAATAGTGGCATATGTAATTTCATAACAGCATAATCTGAGTGAATGATAATTAGTGAAGTTCTAGTTAATCTAACACATCTGAAAGGGACTTTTTGTAAACCCATATATTTGGTACCTTTGAAATCCTAGCACCAAGTAATAAGAATATTAAGCACAAGAATTTAAGTGGAATTGATACCAGCTGAAATCTAGATCTTCATTAATTTATCCTAGCTAACTTTATGTTTAGTCTTGTATCTGTTCTGGGACCTTATCACTCCTCCACTATCTGTTTGTAATAGAGTAGCATGGTACAATTCTGTATACTGCTATTTTCTTTGCTGCCTTTTTCCTGAAATGTCTTAAGCAGAAAGCTAGTCCCCGTCAGAATGGTATTTTCATTAAAAAACATTAGGAGATATCCTTAACACAGGTCCTTTTTGGCTTTATGTTTCAGAATTATATTAGGAAAATCATGGTCAAGTGGACAGGTAATTAACAGAAGACAAGAGTTGCTGAGTTACATGAGGCAGAGAGGTGTATGAAAATATAAGGGATCAAGAAAAGAACGCAAAGTTTAGGACTATTCATGATTTTGCCATCTAAACAGTTGACTACAGATCAGAAAATGAATAAAATTACTAGACAATGAATAAAGATTTTTTTTTGGTGTGTGTATACCTTTATTTAAATGTTCCATTACTAGTTATAATTAGCTGGTCTCAGCTTGTGTGAGATGCTTTTTCTATGCCCACGGGAAATAATTTGAACATAGACGTTGGCTATCATTGTTTCCTAGCGTGTGGCTTGGAGTCTTCTCTTAGTCATAGAACCATTAAGGTTAGAAAAAACCTCCAAGATCAAGCCCAACTGTCAACCCAACTCTACCCTGACCTCTTGTTTTTAAGAACTGATTTATTTTTATTTTTTTAAAGAGAAGAAACAGACAGTGAGGCTTTAGAGAAATACTGTATGTGTGGAGAGTAAATCCAGAATAAAGGACTCAAGATCATCTCATTAATCAACAAACTAGGCCTAATACTTTGAGTTAACTGAGATGTCTCCTGAATTACTGTTGGACTAGAAATGTTAAAACTCATTATTCAACCAAAAAAAGAACAAAGTATGTGAACACCTAAGCTGTTTTCATTTATATGCCAAGCAAGTCTCTGAGTTGTTTATTCTTTTTTTTTCCAGAGCCAAGATAAAGAAAATTTTCAACTATGTCCCTGTAAGCCATAGAAAACAACAAGAACTGCACTGTGTTTGCCTGAGTAGATGCATTGACTTGATGAATTCTGATATAAGGAAGCCAAAAGACCAAGCAAACTTAAGAGCTAAACTCTCTATTTAGCCAATTTGCCCAAGACAACCAGTCCCTATCATGTCAGGAGGAAATAGAGCAGAAATGGAAGCTAAGGAATGGCAGGTGCAGAGATTTTAGATATCATGATGTGGTATAGCAGCTGAACACCCGCCTGTATATCAAGAGATTCAAAATGCAGATTCAGTTTTCCTTTTTTGTTATGAAAAATGCCTCTATCTCATTACATCTGAGTATAAAATAAATTTAGAAAACAAGAACAATTCTACATTATTTTGCAACTGAAAATGTGTATATGTACACATACAGAGAAAAAAAGAAAAAACTTGATTGCTATGATGAGAATGCTCAGAAGACAGGTAAGTCACATCATCTTTAAACTTTAAAATAAGTTTCTGCTTCATCCATTCATTAACAGCACACTTTGTCGTAATGCTTAGTTTTCACACATTAAAAATAATCAATATTGATAAAAAATGTATCAAAGTGTCTTCAACAAACTGTCAACACAAAGTGTACAAAATTTCTTCAACATATTTCCTGAATTAATTATGTGTGTACAACACCACATCACTGATGTCATGCACTCATGCTACTGATAACTGTGGCTCGTGGTGGTGGTGAGATCAAGGTGATCAGGCTTGAGAGCTCTTTGACAGGATAAGTCAGAAGTTCAGTGCCTTTTTTCTCATACAATTTTCCTCACTTGTACCTGATGGTTTTATGCTATTTGCCACTGCACTTCCCCTCCTGCTCTCAGAAGGTATCATAGAATCAGAGAATCATAGAATGCATTGGGTTGGAAAGGACCTTCCTAGGTCATCTAGTCCAATCCTCCCGTAGTCAGCAGGGATGTCTCTAACTAGATCAGGTTGCTCAGAACCCCATCAAGCCTGGTCTTGAATGTCTCCAGGGATGGGACCTTCACCATCACTTCGAGCAATCAGTCCCAGTGTTCCACTACCCTCATAGTAAAAAGCTTCTTCCTAATGTCTAATCTAAACCTACCCTTCTTTAGTTTAAAACCATTGCTCCTCCTGCCTTCCAGAGCCCTAGGCCATGTGATTTCTCTAAGCAGTTTCTTGAAGAGGTCAAAGTTAGCCCTCCTATAGTCCAAGGTTGCAATCCTACTTATTGTTTTCTGCCTAATACCCATGATCCTGAACTCCACCATCTCATGGTCATACAACCAAGGTTGCCCCCAACCTTAATATCCTCCACCAGTCTCTCTTTGTCTATACTAGGCACAGTAATACACCTCTCCTCGTTGGCTCCTTCACCACCTGAGTCAAAAAGTTATCATCAATACACTGGAGGAACCTCTTGGGCTATACATTCCTGGCTGTGTAGCCTTCCCAGCAGATATCAGGGTGATTGAAGTCCTCCATGAGAACCAAGACCTGTGATTGTGAAACTACTTCCAGCTGTCTGTAGAAGGCCTCATCAACTTCCCCATCCTGATCAGGTGGTCTGTAATAAAGACCCACAACAGTGCCCTTCATATTAGCCTGCCACTTAATCCTTACTCACAAACTCTCAACTCCCTCTTCATTGGCCCCCAGGGAGAGCTCGATACATTCTAGTTGCTCTCTCACATAAAGAGCAACTCCACTACCTTGCCTTGCTGGCCTATCTTTCCTAAAAAGGACATAGCCATCCACGACAGTGCTCCAGTTATGTGAGCTGTCCCACCAGGTCTCAGTAATTGAAATGAGATCATGGCCCTGCGACTGCACACAGATCTCTAATTCTTTGTGTTTATTCCCCACACTGCATGCATTGGTGTAAAAGTGTTTCAGGAAAGGAGCTGAGCATGTAGTTTTCCCTCTTGAGGAGTAGTAGGCCTTCTGATTCTCAAAAATACTAGCACCCTCCCTAACAAGTACCAAGTTACTAGACCCAGGCAGCTCTCTGGCAAGCCCAGTTACATACCCATCCCCCTTCAAATGTAATTTAAAACTCTCTCAATGAGCTCTGCTAACTCTTGTCCTAGAACCCTTTTGCCCCTGCAAGATAAGCCTTTCTCATCCATTGAATCCCCTGTGACAAGGACCCATCTTTCTTCACTGAAGATGTTTTGATGTGAGACCTAGTCCGTCTTAGCCTTGGTGATACCTTCAAGCTAGGAGAGCTGTCATCTTTTTTAGCATTTGGTTCCCCTTGCAGTACATCATACTTCTTATGCAAGGGCATCTGGGAAGATGGAGTAGGCTTTGGACAGACGTGCTTGCAGTGTCTGTTGTGCTGGGCAAGAACTTCTTGCCATTGTCCCCTGTCCTCCAAGTCTCCACATTCAGTTGGGCAGAGAGAGGACTGGAAGTTCTCTGCAGCAGGGGCACTGTCCACCTGCTGGGTTTCTATCTTGGGAGGCAGGATACAACTCCATGCATCCATTTCTCTCTCGCATTCCCTGATGGTCCTCATTCTGCTTACCTCCTCCCTGAACTCTGTCACTAAGTGGAGGAGCTCCTCTACCCAGGCATACCTCCCTCAGACATGCTCACCAGTGCCATCCGACAACATTGTGAGAATCAGGCACACCCTGCAGCCCGATGCCTGGGTGCCAGTGTGTTCCCACAAGAGCTCTGTCTGGGAAGCTGCATCAGAGCTGGTGGGTGCAGGTCTCCGGGATGCCTTGGTCTTCTGCTGAATGGTTACATGCCACGGTCCTCCCAGGTGACATCCACTCACTGCTTGCTTGCTCTGTGCCCCGAGGGGCTTCTTTTATGAGAGGGAGTGGTCTCGGTGAGTGACAGTTGGCATGTTTACGCCTGGTTTAGGTCTGCTGCCGGTGGTGCTGGCTCCACTCACGCTGTGTCAGCAGTCCTCCCACACTCCCGACACAGATAAGCCACTTCCTGGCTTCAAAAAGTTCCCTAAAAGAGCCTTTTGCTGGCACTTTTTGCCATAAATCCCTTCCCTATTGTGGGCTTACCTGCCACTGGAGCGGTTTCTTCCAGATCAGCTCCAGATTAAATTTAAACTGAGCCCTGGATAAATATTCTCACCATCCTTATGATTTGAAGATGTCCAAAAGGGTGGATCATTGGTTCAAACACTTAGATCAGCCCCAGCAGTTTGCATGCACCCGATGCATATCTGAAAGCAGAATTTCTGTTGTGGTTACTTCCAAAACTGATGAAATTTATGTGACTACCACTTTCAAACTGAATCAATGCTCAGGGATAGCCAGAGGATTCACTTTGAAACCTCACTACTGCTCTTATCAAGCATGCTAATGTGGACACAGATAAATAACAGACACTTTTTTTTTGCCTTTATGTTAATAAATTTTGCCTATAAATGTAAACTATTACATTTAGAAATGTAATAACAAGACATATTAACAGTTGTTAACAAAAAACCCATAACCATTCCTCCAAACACACATTATTTATAGGAATTTTATTCTTGGGAAATAAAAAAGTAGCATGATCCATGTTGAAGAGAAAAAAACATGTAAGTCAAACAAATATTCACAAGTAATCTATCTTTGCAACTTTCCATCAGTTTCTTTTTTTGTTGTTATTTTTTGGCTTAGTGTCAGGGTTTTTTTAAATGCAATATCATTACTTGTGGCGTAACAATATCTAATTTAAGTTCTGCTAATTTAATGCTACATCACATCTTGACAGACTTTTAATAGTTTTAAATTCATAATTCTTTTTAATTTATTTTAATTTGGAAATAATTGGGGCTGTCCTAAGATTCTTGCTTATTTTTGTCTAAATAACACTTTAACCTATGAAGATTAGTAAACGTAGCAGTTATTTAGTCAAAAATTGCATCTATGCCCTGACAGGTTACATGAATTAGCGTCAGAGAATACATTTCTTTTCAACTAGAGCCATGACTTATCGAACCATACACAGATGTGTGCTTCTTTATGCAGCTTCCCAACACTACTAATGAAATGACGTTAGAAAAGTAGCATTACTTAAATATATAGAACAGAACATAGAAACATACATCTACAACAAAATTAATTTTGCACCTCCTAACTTGCTTTTCATATCTAAATTAGTTTCTTATATAAGTAGCACTCAAGTAGCATTGTTCCAGTGATAATCTATAAGTTAAAGTAACATGTTGCAGAACTAAAGAAATGCATAAATTTTCAAAAATAAAAGTAGGATAAAAATTCGTTTGCATGGGTTTCTAAAAAGTCAATGTAAAATATTACGTGTATTATAACTGACAGGGATAACGTAACTATTAAAGATATAGATATATATAGATATATACTTATATCTAGTATATAGGCTTCCTCCTATGCTGAAATGTATTAAGGCTCAAGCCTCCCCACTGTTCCTTCCAAGTGCTGCCACCACTAAAGGATACGTTTAGAAGCAAGGGGAAAAGTATTAAGTTACTTGTATCCACCAAATGGTTTCACTAAAGATTTGAGTGTAAAATACATGATCTCCAAGGGAAGAAGCTGTTTAATGGGAAACCGTGGTATTTCCTCTGGAACAAAATTATATTAAACAAATGCACTCTTACATCTTCTGTTCAGTTGATTAACAAATTAACATTGATTAACAGATTAACAAAATTAACATCTAGATGCAATTTTGTAACAAATCCACTGAAGATTTTCTTTTCTTTAAATCAGATCTCCTGCAAGTGATGTGGGGGAATCAGGGGAGATGCATCCCTCCAAACTGAAGCCATATAGAAGTTTGACAGTCAGTTTAAACTGTCATCACAGTCATTACAGAAAGGGAGAGAGAAAACAAAGCATCTCTAAATTAATTCTGTTTAAAAGTAAGTCTCTGAGAGAAGACATGAATCAGCCTTTGGAGGAGCCCACTCCACAGATTATCAAGGAAACCTATATGATTACAGTAGATTAAATTCCTAGCTTTTATAAGGTTGAAGTGAATTGGAACTCACTCTTCATGTCAAAGCTATCATAACCTTATTCCTTATTCTAACTGCTTCCACGTCTCCTCATTATTTATTGCTTTCATTCTAAAAACTCTTTGCCCTTCAGTTATCTCAGTCTCTCATAAGTTTTCTCCATTCTCCCCTCTCACTATTCAAACAGGTGATTAACAAATGCTGATTTTTGTTTCTAACAAAATATCTTCCTCCATTATCCCTTGAAAAGTTTTCCAAATGCTGTGACTGTTAGTCTAGTTCTTCCTTGCAATTTTGCAATCTGAAATCACTTCAATCAATTTATTGCAATTCTATAATTCTTCCTTCTCTAATTCAATTAATTCCTCATTGCACTGCTGTTGGAACTGGAAAACTATTGTATTTCTGGTCTCAGAACCTCTTCAATTTGATCCAGTGACTGGATATCATTTTAATATATTGAAGATAAGTATTCAAAAAGTATAAATTTATTGAATAGCATTTTCCTTATAACATTTTTAGATTAAATGGTGGCATAAATGCATTGACAGTAGCTAATGTCAGAGGATGACTTATGCATCCCTAATAAGCTCTTTACTCATGTTAAAGGACAGCAAATGACAGGGAGTGCAAGATCTTATCTAAAAGGCAAAATATATTACAATGTATAATAATGCACATAACAAGTCTGCTCAGGTATGAGCTATGGAAAAATGCAAGAAGTCACTACAATAATATGCCTGAAGACAGAGCACTTACTCTAGTTATGGGTGAGTGTGCTGTTGAGATCAATTAGATCACGTAACTCTGCAGGACAGTGAGAATAGCAGTAATAAAACCTAAAGCAAAGAACATATTGCACAGTGTGCTGACAAGGTCAAATTGATAGTAATGATGTGTGATGGCAGCACCGCAATAAGGTTGTCTAATACTGTATGCATCTGATATTGGTTTTCATTACCTATACCCTGGAGTACAGTCAAAAGCTCACTAAAACGATAGTGATTACCCAAAAAGCAAAGGCAAATAAGACAGGCAGTTCAGTACTTGTGCATCCCGCAAACTGCACAAAGGCAGATAAAATTGTACCTGATGCTAGATCTGCAAGACATACTACCACTGGGATCAGGTTGAGTTTATACTGCCTTTCATTCATTTTTAAAGTGATGTGGTGCTTTAAAGTGTATGCTTAGTGAGTTTAAGATAGTCCATCAGAGGCAGTGATAACTCTCTTCAGAATAAGTCTACAATCTGCATTGCATGTACATACTCGAAATCAGTCTGTAATGCATATCAGACATGAGATGTATTATTGTTCTGAAAGCTTGTGCTTCAGGTTAATACTGGATGGAATTTAAAAGCTTAGGGTTGTGCCTAGTTTGAATAAACCCCAAATGTTTGGATGAGTGTCTAGTACTTCTGTAATCCAGCTTCTTTGTCATTCTTTAAACCCAAAATTAAACCAAAACAAAACCAATCCTTTGCCTTGTATCCAATAAAATACTTTCCACCACTTCCTGAAATTGTTCAGAATCTTTTCACTTCTTTCTTACAAGATAAGTGATTTAAATGCAAGTAGCTTTAGTCTCTAGTGAATAAGACACTAGGATAGAAAGGTTAACGAAAAGTAAAAAGTGCATCTGGGAAGATACTTCTGGTCTTATCTGATGTCCTCACAGCTCTTGCAAAATGTGCATAGATTTAAAAAAATTAAGTAGGTAAATTTTCCATGGAGTACTTTGGCTCAGTTAAGCTTTTAGACAAATAGATTCTCTAATGTGACCATGTTCAATAGTTCCCCCTCCAAAAAATAATCCCAAGCCTGAAAATTTTGGGGTGACATTCAAAGCAGAGGTGAATGTTCAGAAAATGGGACTTGTGAACTTGGCTGCTCTTGACTTTCCTCCTCATTTCAGCATTGACATGAACACCTGCTCTTTCCCTAACTACACAGCATTTTCTGGGTGTTGTGACTCTGCTCTTCTGCAGTGTAAACTCTTCAAGGAATCAAGGCTGGCATAATGGGATTTCAATGAACTTTGTTAATCAGCTGTGTACACATACTCTGAATATTCCTGCCTGTGCACATGACACCACGTTAAATTTTTGTCTGGCTTCTCTGACACAGTTTAGAGGACTTCTGCAGCTGTGACTTCTTGTATAGCTCTGAAGAGGTAGGGGAAAAGGGTGTCAGTTTCGGGGAAAGCCTCCTATGAGGAAGGGGCTGGGTACTTACCCCTATTCAGATATGGTAGAAATGGATAGGTACAACGGGGAAATGGTACCCATTGCATTTGAATCATCCAGATGAGCGGCCTCAGGTATTCAGTTGTTGCAGAAGGAAAATACAGCAGTCGGGTCCCTGCCTGTTTCAGACCCTAATTTAATGTTTTAAATAAAGGTCTTTCTGTATCTGATGTATGATGCATACATACTAGAGGGTTCTGGAGAGTTGTTTATAAACCCTGGTAAGTATATGTCACTTCTCTCTACTCAACAATGGCCTTATTTCTTGCCCTTCAACAATCTTGTACTATACAACACTTACCAAGGCTGCAGCTATAACGCCATCTCCTACCATCATAATCGTAACTCTGTGTTCCTGTCAATCTCCTGTCCCTTGCCTCCTTCAAATCTTATTTTAAATTGTGTGTGGGCTCTCTCTCTCTCTCTCTTCAGTCATTACTTAATTGGGGAATTATATTCTGTTTGGAGAATCATTACTGAATATGCACATTCAGGAAAACAAATCTCATTGACATTATATTGCATGTTCTGACTTAAACATGCTTGATATGCTCTCTGAATACTTATTAAGTTCATATTTTGCCTCATAACACCCATGTCTCTCCCAAAGGCTTGGGTTTCTTACTGAACTTGTTGGGAAACAACAACAAAATCCTAGAAAATCCTACATTAACTTGTCCCTGTAAGTAATTGCCTAAGAATTCACTTTCACATCTACAAAGGTTTAGAAAAGTTGATCTAAATTAATAACCCTTCTTAAAAAGTGTCCAAACTCGTAAGTACATAAAAACATTAAAAAATCTTAGCATCAATTTGTCAATATTTCTTCTTAACCTATGCATGGTTTCTGTGAAAAATTATATGTACTGCACTTTTATTACTAAGCATAACATTTTTGCCCTAGGTTTCCTTTCTAAAAGGAGAAAAGCCACTTTCTTAGTATGTGCCTTTTATTATTATATTCTTTTTCAGTCTATCTGTAAACAGTCAAAATCATTACCTATGCAGACATATTTTGGAAATTTGCTGGTATCTGTTTATTATTGACAGACTACTATCCTAACATCTTCTCTTACATACATTATGCACCTTCAATGCAACAAAAAAGCCTAAAGAAGATTTTTCAGTGCTTCAATTATTCTATACACGCTACTTGTAACAACAGGTATGATTGTGACTAATGTAGCCTGCATCAAAATGACTTCCCTAAAACGCTGAGATTAAAAAGCAGAAACAAAACCACATTCATTATTTTGCAGCTCTGTCCGAGTTTTTGTGCTGAATAAGAAAAAATATATATGCAAGCAGTATTACAATAGTTGCAATTAGTTCTGCAGTAAGAAATGTATTAAAATTTATTATAATTTACTGGTTTTTTAATCAGCTAGGAAATCCTTTCTTCTGAAGCATTGTATATGCTTCTGTGAAGAACAGAACAAGAGAGACTCCTGCTGGCTCAAACTCTACAAAAATTAACACTTCTTTTACTAACTTGCTTTTTCCATTCTTCATGTACTTACCATTACTAATTTGTTCCATAATAATACCCAAAGGCTCTGAAAATGAGTGACTGCGCTAGACACTCTCCTGCAGCTGTCAGAAGAGCTGACTGTTAGAAATTTTTTATAATTCATGTGACAAGTAGAAGGAAGAAAGACAGAATTTGAGGATACATACATGCAATCACATAAACTACCACCTAGTAGCTTATGTGGTCCTAAAATGTCTCTAGTAAACTATGAGGCTCCTTATTTAGTACATGCTACTGTTAGTGTAGAAAGTGTTTATTTGTTGTAATTATTTATATATGTATATGTATCCTACGCCAAAGTAAATTAAATCAAATAATCAAGAAGTGCACAGTTCACATAATTGTTGTGTTCAGCTTAGTTCTAGCCTTAGGGTAAATTCTAACTTATTGTGACAAAGTATTAGGAATAACAATGACATTATCACATACTGTTGTTTTCCTCACAGAACGTTTGCTTTACTCTGTGCACAGGATGACGGCCACTGCTCAGAGAAGGAAGCAACAGCAGCTCAGTATTTCCTTCTGCTCCTCCTGCAATATGTCCCTACATACTATGCAAACCTGCACTGAAAAAGGAATTATTCATTTCCTTTCAGGCTTTTTTATAGTACTCTCTCTGTATCTGAGGGTTACATCCTTAAAAGGATTTAAGGGCTGGGTAGACAAGGGTATTTGATATCCAATCCCAGCTAATGTAGTGGGAACTACACACTGCACAGAAATACTGCTGTGTCTTTGAGGGTTACAGTCCTGGAGTGTGAATCGCCACTAGCACCTACACTGCACCACAGAGGCATCACAAAAACACCTATGCTAGTCCCAAATGCAGGCTAGTGTTTCTAAATAAAGGAGCAAAGTTCCATGCAAAGATAGAAGCTGCACTTTACAAAATACTGAAAAAGGCAATCCACTTAGCCTCTAATTCTTGGTTCTCAGAAGGTCAAATTATCTCAGTAACTCTTGCTTTTGGAGGTAATGTGTTTCTGCCCCTTGTTGTTTTTTATACACTAGAAGGAGATACCCCAGTTCCAAAATTAAGATTCTCACACCGTTCACTCTGCTGCTATTCAACCCTAGAGGTGCTTAACATTCACTGGTAACATTTTTCTGGGGTTTCTAAATATCTGCATCAAATTACCATGTTTCACCACCAACAAACAGACCTTGCCCACTTCTCAATCACAAGTGGAATTTAATATTAAGGAGTTTACTCATTATGTCACCTACGGCAAAAAATAGGCTTCCTCAGAGATGGTTAACCTCACAGAAAACTTGGCTAGGAAAAGAGTAACATTTTCTTGTATTGAATAAATTAGTAGTTAGGAATTCTTCTGGGAAATAGAGCATTCTCATTAAAAACACTTCTCTTTAAGGGGACTTGAATGCATGTTTTCAGAGCCATCTTGGCTCTCAGTGATTTAAGATTACAGTTGTCAAGATGAAATATTTTTGAAAATAAATTTTATCTACTTCACGCTGAAAAATACACCTCTACTACATTAAAGCAAAGAGAGAAATGACAGTTATTTGGTCAGTACCACATGAGATATTTATAAAAGGTTTTACCACAGAATCCATTTTGAAGAATATTTCAAAATCCTTCTTAAATT
Source organism: Brachypteracias leptosomus (assembly GCA_013401335.1). Lineage (NCBI taxonomy): Eukaryota > Metazoa > Chordata > Aves > Coraciiformes > Brachypteraciidae > Brachypteracias > Brachypteracias leptosomus. Next base: position 62,133 of record VYZX01008654.1, on the reverse strand, counting down.
CTGAGTCATCCTCTATCCCTCCCCCCTCCCTCCCTTTCTCCTTCATCTTTGATGTCTTTTTCATCTTCTAGGAATAGGATAGTGACTTCATTATCGCATACAAGTTACAAGCAAGAAGGTAGCTATCACAAAGGAAAGATGATATAACACCATGCAATTAAAGTCAGCACTAAAGTGCACAAGAGCACGTGACTGCAAAAGGTATGGTGGAATAAGCATGCCACAAGACACTTTGTCATGTGAGGAAAGGCTCACACAGTCTCTATGGTCATAAAGGTTAGCTCAGCAGGATACATCCCAGCTGGGAGATCTGAGAGTACCTTCAGGCTTCTCTGCTGGGGGCTGGCTGCATATGGTCTTCTGCAAGGATATATCCAACCTAGTTGGGCCCTTTCTGGAGAGGAAGGTTTGAGCTGCAAGCCAACAGAGAGACTCAAGGCAGATAGTTCAGCTCCCCAAAGTGACATTACTCCCCAGCAGTGTCACCACACACAGCCCAGCTGCAACTAATGTGATCTGGTCTGTCATCATGAGGTTTGCCAAGCAGAGGGAGAATAAATAGGAAGAAAGCAGAAAGCAAGGTGGGCATGTTAACATAATCTGCACTTGAGGAAGAGGTTTTGTCTCTTCTGTAGCTCATAGATCTGAACTGATGGTGCAAATAGGAGGCCAATTTTGCTTCAGGCTGCTGATGATTGAGGTTTTTCCATTTGTGTGAACCAGGTTAGTAATTTTACTTTGTGGGTACAACTGCATGCCTGTTTATTGCAATATATATTTTCTGAATAGTTATTGACTGGTCTGTTATTTAATGTTATCATTTTTTTTAGCAATCAAAGTGTTAACTCATTGCATCCATTGGCTAGGCTAATTTAAAGCTACTCCAAAACAGCAAATTATTTAAAGCACTAGAGAGGACTTGTCTTTTCTAACACTTGACAACTTGCAAAAGAGGAGCCGAGGACTTAATAAGGCTGGGAACTTCCCTAGCAAAGGCAGAAGATCACTCTGAAGTCTGAAACAGCCAAGAATACAGATACTAGTGATAGACAACTGTCACCTGCTCAAATACATTTATGTTGTCTTGCCCCGATGACACTGGAGGTGCAAATGGGCTCAGAGAACTCAAGTATGTATTGAGGTTTTTTAATGGTGTGCTATTTAGAGCTTCAGCTTAACCTTCAAAGCAGAGCTGAAGCTAAATGTGTGTTGCCACCTAAATAATTAGATGACACTGTGATGTGTTAAGTTGAAAACACAGATTAAGGCAGGAAGAGGAATTCACCTGCTCTAGGGAATCAAGGACAGGCACAGGGACAGGACAGTGCCAGGGGAGAAACTCTCTCTAATTCCTTGTCCCTCATCAAAAGAGGAAATGAAGAGAGGTTTCAGGTCTTCCTTCAATTATTTCACTTCTCATTTACCAGAGGAAGGGCAGATGAATCTATTCAACACTATAAAGCAAAGATTTTAGTTATATTGATATTGCCATAAATACTTCAGAATTTTCGGCAGGAAACGTGATACTCCTTCATCAGGTAGCAAGGAATATGCTTGACTCTGATAAACCAGGTGTTAACAAAGAACAAGGCAGAATTTAAGTAAATAAGAAAATAAGTAAAAAAATCATTAATCTTAACGTTTAAAAAGCCCTGCTTATCTTTTCTCAATTTGTGAAATTTTCTGCAGCTGGACAATGTAGACAGGTTCATTAAATAAACAATTGATTTTGTGTTTTATAAAAGTAAGTTTATTTACAAAGCTTATCAATGTATTATTTATAAATATATCACCACAGTTACAGACAGATACACTGGTAATGCTTTTTTACTTTTGCATAAGTGCAGGTAACAGCAAAAACTATTGTCAGTTGCTAAAGCTGTCTAAATGTAAAAATAAACTGGAGCTAGGTATCATATATAAATGGGAACTATCATCTTCCACCTGAAAACTTCTAAAAAATATATAAAAAATGTAAACATCTTTCTATTGCAACTGCTGTATCTGATCCTGGGGCTGTTAATCTGACCAAAAAGATCTTGAGATACTTTTTCTTGACTCAGCCTGGATGTAGCCAATAGTAGCTTTACTGTACGATGATGGATGCTGCGTATGTTCATTGATCTTTGCCTTGCTCTGCATTAGAACTTTGGACTCATTAAAAGGAACAGTCTGGCTTTTAAGTGGAGCTGTGAAAGTTATGTGATAAACATTATTGCTAAAGAAAATACAATAATGTGTCTATTTCTGTTTGACCCAGAGGGACTGGCACAAGTTTTCAAAGTAATGTTATTAAAATAAATTATAGCATCCCTTAGGCCACCATAAATTTAACACTCTCTTGTTTCTGCTAATATGCTAATTGCAGATTTCTTGCTGATGAACATCACACTGTATAATAAGTATGTGAAAACATCAGTGAAGCATCCTTTCTTTTCAGCATATTTGCATGTAGAGGACATTCCCAAAATATACAGGTTCAACTTTAAAAAGAAAGAAAATATACACATTGATTGTAACTAAAAATATACAATTATTTTAATTTACAGTTTCTGAACAAAAAGGTATTTGTAACATTATTTTTAATGTGATCAGAAAGTATGTGATTAGGAAAAGAATTAGATTCTCCTGCCTGAGCTAAGAGTGTTTGTCCACAAATAGTATGACTGGAAGTGTTAGGACAACTTGCAGGAAACTACTGCTAAAGATGACTAAGTGACATGATCTAGTCCAAACGTATTGTGCTCCAAAAGTTGTTGTCAAGTATTTTTATGCTGAAGCAAAGTTTCCAAGTATATTAAGGTAAAAACTTATTTTTAATCATTTTTTTCTCATCCTATTTGCCAAGATGCTGTAAGTTCCATTCATGCATGGAAATCACAGTAATATTGATGTATTTTATGTCTAGAAGAGACTGTACTTCCCTTTGCATCTGCATATTCACAGATCATCTTCTGAAATAAATAGGAAAACAAAAGATCTGCAGTGATCTTTTCCATTACATTTGAAACACAGCATTAAGGATTCTTATCTGGAAGCAATAAGAGAAAATGAAATAAGCAATAAAAAGATGTTGATAAAAGTAAGACTTCACAAAAGTGGAAATATTCTTGGTGTTGCTTTTTGAAAAGTCAGCACAGACTAAGCACAGGTTTTCAGTATGTAAGCATAAGAGCACACAAATCAAGAATAATGGTTCTTGTTTTGTACCACTTGTTTCCCATTATGAATGTTTAAATTTTGGTTGCAGTATGGGGAAAACAAAACAACCAAAACCACAAAACCAAAAACCAAATGATTCCATTATCATTTGTACTGTTTGTAGAGTGCAACTTCTAAAACCAAGATATTAAAAAAAAAGCCAGAAAGAGGAAAGAAATATACTTGCAGAAGTATACTTGCTACTTTTTACACTGTATTGTTGTGCATAGTTTTAAAAAAGCCTGCTTGCTTTCAGTTAAAATACTGTTTGATAAATGAGTTTAATGCACAGAAGTCTGCCTCAGAGAAAATTCTCCCTAAGTTTCAGAAAGGCATTTGTGCATAAAAATCTATTTATCACATTGTCTAAGCTGGGATGTGATCAGCACTTGTGCCATAGAAAAAGTAAACACTTCCCATTAGTCTTTACAACAAATTATTTGTGAATTACAGAAACTAAAATAAACATAACTAAAGACTTCATGCATTGAGAAACACCACAATGCTTTTTTTTATAGGTTGTTTCAGGAAATAGACATGCACAAAAAACGTATGCAGAAAACAGTGCCTTCTTGGCAATCAACATATTAATCTGGCTCTCATTTCACAGGAGATCAGAGTAAGTGGGGGTTTGTTTGTTTGGGGGGCTCTTAGTTTGGTTTGTTGTGGGTTTTTTAATAGTAAAGGCCCTCTTCCTTCAAAGAAAAAACTTCCTGCTAGGCAGAAGTTACTGTTTTTCTCTTGTGCATGCAATTATTTCAAGGGATGCTCTGATGTCAGTGTCATCTGAGAGTGGCTGAATGAATGAGGGTACTTGGAATTTGCCCAAATCTTTTTTTTCCAGAATTACCCATCATCTCCAATAGCAGTGCTATCCATTACTCTCTACTTTGTTATGTCTTCATATCACTATTCACAATAGACACAACTTGCAGAGAACTTGCATTTTGTGATTTTCTCTTGTTAAAGATATTACTGTTTCATATAGTTCCTTTTCATCTATTCTTAGTGTAGCTAACTATCTCTAAAAACCAATCAAGACTTACTCCATCTTTTTCAGGTTTTTTGCAATACTTCAGACATGGCTATGAAAAAAGGATGCTGTTTTAGCAGTAGTTCTTATACAAAAAAAATAAAAAGCATATTGCTACAAAATCTGAATATCATGTGTCTCTATTATTACAAAATAATAGGTGATAGGAATTGTTTTTGAAACAAACAGCAAGGAAAGTACAGAATCAGAGATTATAAAAAACCTGGATATTATGTCTTTTGATATACTTAAACTCTACAAAACATTACAAAATACATTGGTACAACATACATGAACTAGTGGATTTATTTTTAGAATTCTGTAATTTAATATTTTAATAGCTATTGACTTCCACATGTGGCAAACAAATCCATGTTCAATATTTTCTCAATAATGACAATTTGTCTTTAATTGCTAGTATTTTCCAAAACTTGGTTGAAGTAAGGCTGGCTGTGGTCTGAACAACAGTGGAGTCTGGCAATTTTATAAAGTAAAGCTTTATTGAGGCACTAAGAGAGACAAGCAACAATGTGCCCACATGGTGACTCAATCACCAGTTGCAAACATAGTGTCACAGCCAATACCATGGCTCTGGTGGACTGTCAGGTGTCTGAGTCATCTGGCAGCAACAGCCAACCACACAAAAGGCTTTTGAAGGTGAGTAAGAGTTACAACACCCCTCTGATCCATCAATGGTAGCGTGATTTGATAGAAGCATACTTTACATGGATAATATGGTTAGCATCCTGCCTACACTATCGACATGGGTCAAAGGTATCAGGGAGCAGGGTGTTAGCAGTCTGCCTATGCTGATGATGTAGTCCAAAGAGCAGGGTGTCAGGAGGTAGGATGTCTCCTCTACCCCTTGATTGTCTCAAATCATAACTTAACATGAAGTTATAGATTAGGGTTAGCTATAAAATAACCTAGGAGAAGTTAGTGTTCTTCAGGGTATAAGGTACATAGAATCTGAAAGCTGGTGCATCACAAGATGGGTACCAGGGGTATCACACACCAAGTAACTCAAAAGTCTATGTCTGGCATAACTGAAAATCTGGCATATCTCTGTATTTTCTGTGACATTTTATGGTTCTTAATGCCATTCTTCAGAGACTGAAACTTTTGAAAAAGTTTGTAGCATGTCTTACATGTCTCAATACACAGCTTGTAATGTGATCTGATGGAAAGGCAACAGAAGTTGACAAATTCCTGCTCACTTCAGTGGATTTTATATTGGTTCATATGATTGTACAGCACTTTGATGAATGGGAGAAAAATAGTGTAAGCTATAGACATTTATGATATCTATCTCTGACCTTCATGAAAAACAGGCAATTCATAATTTTCAATCTAAAATTCCAAATTTTAAAAACTTCAATTTTGGTTTTTCATTATAAAGATAATAAAATTTCTGTGGAAATTGGTAATCACAGTTTCAAAATATTTTTCTTTAGGATCTTACATCAAATTCACAGAAGATATAAGCACGTTTTTAGCTCTTACTTTAACTTAGCACTGCCTAACTTTACAGTGATGCAGACAAAATCAACTTTGAATATGATAGTTTCTGAGCTACTACTGAAAATACCAATTAGAAACTAAAATGATATTTCTGTCTACTATTGTCATCTTAGTTATACACATGCTACTTATTTCTACCTTTCTTCAAAACTTTTGCACATTCGGGAGAAAAAAAAAGTCTGTTTCTGCTTTTTTTACTACATTTTTTAAAGTCTTATCAACTGCTAGATGTCCTGATTACTTCAGCTTTCCTGATGTGATTACCCTTAGTATTTTTTCTTCTTCTGCCCCTGGGAAATTTGTCTATTTCCTAGACCTATCCTTTGTCACCCTTTTTAAACACTGAAGTAAAACTATTTTCTTTTAAGTGACATCTGCCTCTTTTGACAATAAATTAACTTTGCCATCTAAGGGTATGCTGTTTCCCCTGCTGACCCTTTGTTCCTCATATACTTGAAAATTTTCTTCTTAATCATAGCCTGTTGTGTGACCTTCCCTCTACCTCCCCACCTTTGGTTTTCTCATCTTCTTTTACACTCAACTTCATTCTGTGGTCCTTTCTCTTCCATTTTTTTGTATTTCATGTTTTATACCATTTACGTAGGTTTACCCTTAATTATGTTTGTATTAATGTTCCTTCATCACTAGCGTGCTTTCAGGTTTGTTGTTTGTTTGTTAGTTTGCTTGGTTTTGTATTTAATTCTAGATAAATTGCACCTACATTGTCTATATTTACATTTTCAAAACTTCCCTTTTCCTCATGATTTTAACCTATTCTCTTTCCATGTTTATTTTGAAGGTTGGACACACAACCTAGGTTTTAGAGATGGCATTTTTCCCTTTCACTTCTAATTAAAATCATTAAATAATAAGCAAAAGAGTAGCTTCATAGTTGAAGGTGCAACTGAGCCTCCTTCTGTTAAATTATTGGATTATATCTGTGCAGAAAAAAAGAAATTTAATGAAGTTGATTAGTTTTCCTAAGATAGACAGGAACAGTGTAGCCACTGCTACACGATTCCTCTATATTCTGCTGAAATTTTCCACTAAAGACAAGACCAATACAGGTACTGTTTCAAAAAATCCTTAAAATAAAAACAGCCATAGCAATACTAATACAACTGCAGCAGTACTAATACAACTGCTTTCACAAAATGAGCCTCTCTAACTTCAAGTATGTTATTAAGCTGAAATTCCTCACTGAGGTAAGAATGGAGGTTAGTATGGAAATTTCTGACTGTTTATCAAAATGCATGTATTTGTGGGAGCCTTAACTTTCCAGTGTCCTTTGTTTTGGTCTCATGCAATTACATAGCAGGACACTTTCTATGTCAGTTTTAAAGAGTAAAGGTGCCAATAAAAAAGGTATGCAGCCTTCAGTGGAATTAAAAAGCCACCACAAGAAATATGGCTACATAAAGATCAATTTCTGATTTAAAATTAACAAAGGCAGCTACAAGGAGCTACAGTTCTATGTACTTATTAGGTATTAAATAATGATTAAAGCTGGAGAAAGCATATCACTGAAAGAATTAAAGAATGTTAACTCTATCATTTCGGGATAGATTATGTTTTCATTCTACTTATAGCAAAAAAGTATGAAAAAAAGTTATTGTGCTTCTATCGAATTAGAAAACTGACATCTCTTCTTATCACTACTATCTAGGGCTGGGGTTTTTGCCTATTTATACAGGAATTAAATAGATGCATTAGTTTAGACTATATATAATATTCTGATATATTCTATATAATATTTTTAATCTATTCTGTAGTAAATCTGTTAACTAGATTGCCTCAGTCTTTAATGGTCATACCAGTTATCCCCATGGTATTCAGTCCTCTGAGCTGGAAGATAGGGATGGAGATCAGAATAATCCTCTCATAATCCAGGGAAGAGTAGTGAATGACCTGCTAAGCCAATTGGACACCCATAAGTCAATGGAGCTAGATGAGATCCACCCGAGTGCTGAGGGAGCTGGCAGAGGAACTTGCCAAGCCTCTCTCCATCATTTATCAGCAGTCTGGGTTAACAGGGGAGGTCCCAGATGACTGGAAACTTGCCAATGTGACACCTATCTACAGGAGGGGCAGGAAGGAGGATCTGGGGAACTACAGGCCTGTCAGCCTGACCTCGATACTAGGGAAGATCATGGAACAGTTCATCTTGGGGGTGATCACACAGCAAGTGCAGGACAACAGGGGATCAGGCCTAGCCAGCATGGATTTATGAAGGGCAAGTCCTGTTTAACCAACCTGATCTCCTTCTATGATCAGGTGACCCGTCTAGTGGATGAGGGAAAAGCTGTGGATGTTGTCTACCTGGACTTCAGTAAGGTATTTGACACCACTTCTCACAGAATTCTGCTGGAGAAGCTGGTGGCTCATGGCTTAGATGGGTGGATTCTTCACTGGATTAGAAACTGTCTAGATGGCCAGACCCAAAGAGTGGTGGTGAATGGGGTTAAATCCAGTTGGCGACTGGCCACAAGCAGTTTCCCTCAGTTTTGGGACCAGTCTTGTTTAATATCTTTATCAGTGACCTGGATGAGGAGATCAAATGTACCCTTGGTAAATTTGCAAATGAGACAAAATTAAGTGGGAGTGTTGATCTGCTTGAGGGTAGGAAGGCTCTGCAGAGGGATTTGGACAGACTGGAGTGATGAGCTGAGGTATGAGGTTTAACAAGACCAAGTGCTGGGTCCTGCGCTTCGCTCACAACAACTCCATGAAGCACTACAGGCTTGGGGAAGAATGACTGGAGAGCTGCCTGGCGGAAAAGGACCTGGGGGTGTTGATTGACAGCCGACTGAACATGAGCCAGCAGTGTGCCCAGGGCCAACGGTATCCTGTCCTGTATCAGAAATGATGTGACCAGGAGTAGGAAGGTGGTCATGCCCCTGTACTCAGCACTCGTGAGACTGCACCTTGAGTACTGTGCCCAGTTTTGGGCACCACAGTGTAAGAAGGACATTGAGGTGCTGGAGTGGGTGCAGAGAAGGGCAACGAGGCTGGCGAGAGATCTGAAAAATGTGGCTTATGAAGAGAGGCTGAGTTAACTGGGGTTGTTTAGTCTAGAGAAGAGGAGACTGAGAGGACACCTTATTGCTCTCTACAGCTACCTAAAAGGAGGTTGTAGTGAGGTTGGTGTTGGTCTCTTCTCCCAAATTACTAATGATAAGATGAGAGGAAATGGACTCAAGTTGCATTAGGGGAGGTTTAGATTAGATATTAAGAAAAAATTCTTTACTGAGAGAGTGGTTAGACACTGGAACAGGCTGTCTAGGGATGTTGTGGAGTCACCATCTCCATAGGTGTTTATAAAATAAGTAGATGTGGCACTTGAGGTTATGGTCTAGTGGTTAGGGAGATGTTGGGATGAAGGTTGGACTTGATGATCCTAGAGGTTCTTTCCAACCATAATGATTCTATGATTCTAACTAGAATCAAAATATTAGATTTATTTCAATCACATTGGAAATGATATAAACTAAATAACATGGTTCTGAATAAGGTTATAATTTTATGCAATTTAAATAGTCTGTTTTATAAATCATTACAGTAAATTTCTTTAAGTTTCCCACTGTATAAAAGATCTTAATAGTGACTTGATAAATGGGATTAGGTAAGAGATTTACAACTTGAGAGAGAGTTAGAGAACTGCTTTTATTTATATATATATTCCTTACATGACTTATGACTATAGAGGGAAAAACAGACAAGAGGAAAATATCTAGATTTTTTAAATTCATAATGATAACCAGAAAACCTAGTAATGTTTACATTTGAACGAAGGACTGTTGCCCAGACTTTGTGCAATAGTATTTGTGCTCTTGGTTTCTCGAGATTTGAATTCCTGTTAGAGGGAAGAGCACATAAAAGCAAGTATGTTTCCATAGATCTCACAGGCTTGTAGTCTGATAGTTCATCAAGACAAAGCAGCCATGTTTATATTATGAAGCTTTATGTATAACACATAAAAAGACTTATCAGAGTGGAAATTCAGAAATAATAGCGGAGAAAAAAAATCCTCTCTCACCTGAGCACACAAGGCTAGGAACTATTATACTTCATTCATTCCTTATGCTGTCCCTGAAATTCTTGTGTTTCTGGCTCTGAAGTAGCTTGGAACCAAGAAAAAGCATACTTTACAATTTTGAGGGAAGTAGAAGAAGTGGTTTAAATCAGGAATTCCTACTGAATCCAAGCTAAAACAAAAGACAGTTTCCCTGATATTTTATTCTAGAGATAATAATGGTATGTTGTCTCCTCAACTGCAGGCAGACACAACTATTAATGAACTGTGCTGTGAGATGGACTGAGGAAATGTGATTAACAATATGCAGTTAGTGAAAGTATTGAAACTGAAATCATACTGGAGTTTTTGCTGAACACAAGCCAGAATGAAACTTAAAAGAAATTATTACAATTTCAGAATAATGTAAAAGACCTCCTGCAGTACCTTCACTGAATACACTAATATCTGTTTTTTCAGTCACATTGGCTCATGATACCATTCGATATCACATTTCAGTAACAGTTGCACCTCCTTATAGCTGAGGAACTAGCACTATCCAAGCAACGTGGCAATATATGACAAAAATGCCTACCATACAATGAAACCATAGCCTTAAATGTTCAGATGTGCTGCTCTTCCTGGAGCTTCCTGTTGGCTGGCTGAAGTTACTGACTCACATATCCGGATGGCTGGTCTAAGTCCTATTCCCCAGAGGTTCTTGTTTATTTCTATTCATTTCAGAGAGGTTTTTAGGGCTGAGCTCAGCACAGATCCTTACTGAGCTTTACAGTTCAGATGTCATGGTACTGATGGCCTAGCTCCTTGGTTTTGACAGAGAACACATTCTCTTACCTAAGCAATCTGATCTAGTTAAAGACGTCCCTGCTCATTGCACGGGACTTGGACTAGGTGACCTTTAAAGGTTTCTTCCAACCCAAACCATTCTATGATTCTATGTGTGTTCAAAGAAAGAAAGAAAAAAAAAAAAAAGGAAAAAAAATTGGTATTATTCAAACCAGTATTTTTTATTATTTTTAGTAGCAGACTGGCTAAGGGCACAGAAAGAAATTACTGGCCTAAAGCTTATGATCTGGTATGTAATAAATACTAAATTAAGAAAATATGTTTTTCACTTCAGCTTACATACAATAAAAAAACAGACATAATAAGAATAAAGCATGCAGTATTATATTTGGTTTACTGGTCTTAGCATAAAGTCCAGAACTGTGCTTTCAAATACAAACATGAAGAACACGAATAAAAACACGAAGAACAAGTTGCCACAAAGGTGACTTTAGTTTCTTTGCCACTGAGTCCCGAATTGCATTATCATAGCAAATGCAACATGACTAAATCTGAAATTTATCATTTCTCATACTTTCTCCAAAATAGAATGATAAGTCAATAATTAACATTTTTATCATACATACAAATATTTCCATCATTTGAGTGTTACTCACAGTACCTTGGCCAAAGATATTTTACATCCACCACAATCTGAGTGCGTGGTTGCATGATAACATTGCAAGACTCATGTCCTTTAAAACAATGGGATTTAACAAGTTAGGAGATGAAAGCTTTTATTTCATATGTCGTCTCTCTTAGCTGTGGACTCTAATACATCCCACAGTTAAATCTTACCCCCAGATAAGAATATGAAAATAGTTTTACTGGTGACATTGTGAGTGGGTCTGTATCCAAATATGTGTTTCTCAATACAAATATATGGTCAGATAAATTCAGATGAGATGGAATATTGTTATTCTTCAAATATTTACTTCATTTCACTCATAGGATTAAAAGATTTATTCAAGTATTTTGTTTTCCATAGGCATAGTTGCAATAGGCTTTCTTTTCTAATCCGCAGCAACACCTAGGTTGGCATCGAAAGTCCATGGAAACTATGGGGAGTCTTTCCAAGGAAATATCTAAATGAAGTCCTCTTAAGCTAATTCTTCAGAGTGGGGCAACAATTCCCAAGAGGTGAAGATGTAAGGTATAGCATTTATTCTGTTTAGATCTTATGCACTTCTGAAACTGCTACAATTTCTACCCAGAAAACATCACCGTGTCTTCCTTTGTGTACGAATTAAAATGAAGAAATCATTAATTTAATAACCTTATTGCATATGTGAGTTATTGATTTTAATTTTGTAAAAATGCTTAACAGCAAATAATTACCAGTTGATTATGTAAGATAACTTCAAGAACGAAAAAATAGCCAGTTCTGAACACTGAAAAATTAATCTAATTAATGTTCTAATAACTGAAAAATTGTGCTGTGCTCAATTTAGAAACTATGAGTCTACAATATTCTAGTAAATTATTGATATAATTGTATTTAAAAATTCTTCAGTTTCGAATTAGGTTTGCAAGCTATTTCTTTTCCTGTGCTGTGTTTAATAGCTTCATCCTGCAGATGTAGAATTCAGTAGTTCAACTGGATGAAATGAGAATGCAAATGTAAGTGAAGTTACTTGCCTGAATATATGTTTGCTAAACTGAGTCCTAATATCTTAATTTTCAGGGTAGAGTGTATTCTTTTAGATATGTGATATATTCTAATGGGAGTCATGATACTAAATCTCTGTGAATCCCCTAGAAAATTAAGACTTGAAACAAAATGTATTTGAAGCTTTTATTCGTAATAGTACCATGCATAAGTGGCTTAAGCTATTTTACCTTTTTTATGAATAGACCTAAAGCTACTTTGTCCATTTGCTAACAAGAAAAATTATTTTTTTTTCTCCCTAAAAGTAGGTTGCTAAGTTTACCAGAAATACATCTTTGTGTAGTGCAAACAATGTTCATATTACACAATTCTATACTAAAAATAGATTTTTTGTGAGTTTGGGATTTATACAGGGCCTAGAATATGGAATCTTGTTTAAATTAGTCCAATGTTTTCCATTATAAATCTAACAACTTTGAAGAGAAGGGTTAAGGTAATGGCAAACCAATAGTCTTGAGAAGATACAAGAAAGCATAACTTTGTCTAGACTTCCCTCCAGACTTCCCCTTTTTAAGCAGTATTAGTTTGTGAATCCTGCTAAATAAATAATTAGTATTGAGAAAAGATGGGAGGTTTTATGTCTTTTTTATGTTTAGAGTAGACTCTTACAGTTGTTTGTCCCTCTGGGTTTGCCTGCAAATAGCCCAGCTTAACTCAGCAAAGAATCTGTTGGACATTATTGTATCATATTGCATCAAAAGGAACCCTTTTCCTGGTACCAAATTAATTCCTTTTGAATATTCTCAATAATAGTGAATCTATACCAGCCGATGCGTTTCTCTGGCACCAATACTACCTGTTACTGAGCACTGTTGGTGACTTGGATGTCTGGGATAATGAGACACAGGCCTCAAGAGTAATGAGGCTAATGCCTTTTCTACATGTAGGTCTGGTAAACTGCAGAGCACTTCAGCAATATTGTCCCTCTGTGCCATTTCCTTAAACACAACTCAGCTGGTATTGTCAATCTCCTTATACCTACAACAACTCTTTGGCGTTTATTTACACCACCATCCATACAAAAGTAAATTAGAACTATCCTCAAAGGCATAGAAAATGTAAATGCAATAGTCACATTTTAAGAAATATTGACCGTATTTCAGCTTTTACTCCTTTTTCTATTTTCATTATTTCCCTTTGGCTAACACAGTCCTATTGCTGTTGCTGCAGAAATCTCTGTAGTTTTCATTGTCTCAAGCTAATTACTTTTCTTTCTCATTCATTCATGTCTCTTTATTCCCTTCTCATTTGACATCTCCTATATCTCTTTGTATTTTGCTAGGATAACATAAGTCAAATTAAACTTGCTGTAGAAGTATTTATTTTTCTCCAATAGAAATAAATTGAGCCCTGGGTGAGTCATTGAGATACAGGTTCACAGACTGTAGTTCTATTAAGTATGTAAAATTAACCTTACCCTAGATGTCTTTTCGAATACAAAACACAAATTCCATGGCAATAAGTCTTGATCAAGATACACAGTAAAATAATGCTTCTTCTTACCCTTCTCCTTTACATCTTAAAAGTTACATTCTGTAAGGAAAATGCTTTAGCTGAATTCATCTTTTAACACTAGTGTTTTAGTAAATTATTAGAGTACAAGAATATTTTTCAGAATATTAGAAAAAACTGCTAAGACATGGATTTTGGATGCAGTAGCATGAATATTCAATACAGAAACACAGTCCCAAGAGTTTACTTCTTTAGTTAAGGAATTCAAAGAGTTGCATAACAGAAAACTTTGATTTATTGTCCCTGGGTAAAACCAAGAATAGAGCAATCAACAAAGGAAACAAGTCCAATCCATGTGTTCCTGATTGTGAGTGAGACAAAATCTGCCCTCATCACAACATAACTGTATGTATATATATACACACACACATGCTTATATCTGAGAACATAGAAGGCAACACTTGATTTATGATTTTCTGGTATATTTTGTTCCTGAACTCAATTACAAATAAATTGAAAATTGAAAAAAAAACAGATTCTAACTCTATAACCACTGCAAAAGCTGACAGGCAGCTGGTCCATTAGGTTGCTGAGAGTTGGTCTCTCTCAAAGCCAAAGAAATTAAAATAATTCTTTAATTGTTATTTTATTTTTAAGAAAAGCAGCCACAAAGGAGAAGAATTTCTTTTGAACAAGGCCCTTTAGATCAGGGCTACAATGTGCTATACATTTTTGTATTTCCAGAAGACTGTCTTCAAAATCAATTACTTGGCATGTCATCATTCCTTGAGGGCAACATAAACATTCAAATAAATCCAACAGAACCAATTTATGCCATTCCCTTTTCAGTCATCACTGATTGAAAATGTGCACTTATCTTTAAGACGGATATTTCTTTTGCTGCTGTTTAGTATTAATACATTAATTATTACTTTATCATATGTCTACATCATATTCACATATTGAAATCAAGTAGCCACACAAAAACATGAATCACTTGTCAAAAAATTGCTACTAGCAAAGCTAGAACACTCAAAAGAAGCTTTGAGAAATACAGATGTGAGGAGATATAAATGACAAATATGTTTCCTGGGTAAACTATTCTATTAAGTTTTGAAACACTGTAGGAAGTTTTCTATGCAGTTGTCAAGTTATTAACATTCCAAAAGTGACTGTGTTTAAGGTAAAAAACCTTCAAATATTTACTGTGCTAAAGAAATCTGTCAGTATGGTTCTTCTAAAAATCTATTGTGTTAAAAAAACTATAACATTCTAGCAACATTTTACACAAAATCTTTTGTGACAGAAAATAACTATAGCACAAAACATTTTCAGGATCTAAAGAGTCATTTGTTTGAGGTGAAGGATTACAAGCTATGAGTATGCTGTTTCACCACTGCATGTCCCACCAACATATGGTGGGTTGAGGTGATGTCTACTATTTTTAAGAACAAAGAGGGATTTGCACGTGAAAAAGAAAAAATTAACACATGAATGTGTGACTTGCGAGCAAACTTAAATGTCTTGATTAGTATGATTAATACTAGTGTAAGAAATATTTCAACCACCACAATTCAAAAGCAGCAATATTGTATAAGCATTTTTGCATCATGAATTAATTATAACTGCCTCTTTGGCAGCACAAAGTGTTTTCAGTATACCCCTGGACACTTTCTATACGCTCATTTCTGTTGAATTTGCTCTCCAGCTTTATCTTGTACAGTTTCCCACTTTGACCTCCCCACTAAAACCAGGATTGTGTCCATTCCTCCTTTATACTCTTGACTACTCTCATCCATCACAGGTGTCCATGTGCCATTTTCACATACATCTTTCATCCATGCTTCAATCCCAAAACTGCAGCTCCTTCTCCTAAAAAAAAAGATCCTTTGGAGGACAAAAGTAAAAGAACATCCTATAATTTATTCTACAATGATCAAACTTATACTGTCTGTACCATTCCCACTCCATCAAGAACAAGATGAAACAGCATTGATAGTCCAATTGAAATAAAAATGCTTTCTCTGAAAAAAGCTGATCTGTATTCTTATACTAAAATACAAATTTTAAAATATTTTTAAATAGCTAAATACATACTGAATACATAACCAGCATATTACTTCACCCCCCAGAATTACCTAAAATATAGTCTGCATTACTGTAAATTAAAAACAAACAAACAACTTTTTTCATGTTCATTATCTTTACTGGTTTTGCTTCTAAAATCCTAAGCCACTTGATTCAGCATACAATAAATCCTTGAAGCATATTGTGGAAACAAAGTAGGAAGGCATTTTATTTAACAGTGGATTTTTTTTTTAAGAAAGTTTTATCTTGCTTGTTAAAGTAAGATGAAAAGTTTTCTATTAACAAGGCTGGGAAGCCTTAGGGGCCACTGAAAGCTTTTTAATTGCATATTTAATTAGAAATGTGCTAGAGCACTGGTGTTCAGCTTTTCTGAAGCTCATGGCTCCTGACAAAATGTCTTCTTTTAAGCCATTTTGTCTCTTGAAACGTTTTCTAAAAAGTGGGTTAAACAGAAGCTTTAATTTTGGCTATTTCCACTTCAAAGGGATATTACTGTTTTATCAATCCTACTACAAAACCTAAGTGAAATGACATCTTCAAAAGTAAGCATTTTCAGGTAAAATAAGACCTCTAAAAGAAAAAACTTTGAGGATTCTAACAATTTGTTGTTCTGCCTACCTCACCAGGAATGGTGGAAGATGAAAGGAAGAAAGAAGAGGAGGATTATGTCTGGCTACTACAGGTACAGAGTTTGCAAAAACAAACTGTCAGCTAGTTTATCCAGCAGCCAGTGGCTGGAGCTGAAGAGAAATAAATTCTTAAATATTTCCTTTATATTCCAGGTAGAACAATGGTGACAGCGCTGCCTGCAATTGTCAGGATTCCCAACATTTGCTCTAAACCTGGACAAAACCTGACAAGTCCAGTATGTCTTCTGCCCAATGCTCAGTCACGCTGCTTTTACTAAAAAAGTTATCCAACAGAAGTTTGCTTGAAATTTAGGTTGCCTCAGAATTGCTAGCTTCCCCTGAGGTAATTTAATGGATAAAGGAGGGCAGCCCCCACAAAAACTGACAACACTTCAACTCCCAGCATTGCAGGTATGAATACACATTAGTTGTGGCTGTTCTGAAACACAGGCTAAACCAGTAAAGTAAGCTTCTGATTTTTTAAGTGAAACACGGTATTTTAATAAGCACAGTCTTTTAGAGGAAGAACAGAATGCTTTTTTGTTGTATTACATGACAAGCCCTGTTTTTAAGGTAGTTTGCATTAAATAAAATGTTAGAAATGAAAATTAGTTCAAGAAAAACATGATTTTGTACACTGAAAAATAACTATATACTGACAGACAACTAAATAATTGAATTACATGTTATATTAGACATTACAGCTAAATGAAAAGAATGTGCAAATATCTTTTGATACACACAAAAGGTAAAGCCAATGAACTTGACATGTTACATTAGTAGTCACAAAGCTTTATAAGAACATGAAAGCGCTAATGCATTGCTGTCCTTATTTCACCTTCACTCAATAACACAGCCAGAGACTTGAGGTTCCCTGAAGCATGTCTACTCAGATAACTTAATCTATGCCTTTCATGACTAGCAAAATCCAGAAAACAATGTCTAGACCTTGGATTAACACCAGAACTAAAGTTTTTCTGAGTGAACCACATCCATATTTTATGATAGTCCATGTGTTTTGTGATAGAATGTGGCAGATATATTTGAAGGGCGGGAAATAAAGTTTGTTAGAAATAGCTTGATTTGAGGAAATAGATTTGAATATCATCCAATACTAGCTCTTGTGAGACACTCCCATCTCTTTTCTGTCATCCACTACTAATTATCAAACTTACCCAAAATTCAATCATATTAAAAATATTTCAACTTTACATTTGAATGCTTGAAGACTGGTCTTTAAGAGTAACAATATTTCCAAATATCTTCTGCTCTGCAACTTTACTATTTATTTAAACGGGGAAGATCCTTAATATATGTTTGCATGCTAACCCCAACAGTAGAGACTAAGACTTAGCTATAGAAAAGTGATAACTACTTCTGATTAGTAAATATGTTCACATAATAGCCAGAAGTGACATCTCTATTAATATCAGGTGCAAGAATAGTATTCATTTTTTAATATGACTTATACAAACTGAAGTTGCAGATTTGACACAGTTTTATGGAATTAAAGTAGGATGACTGTATTCATACCTTTTCTTACAGAATCAGAGTTGTATACATTCATCCATCTATTGTTCCTCCATTGTTAAGGTTAATATGAGTAACATTGTGTGAAGTTCAGTCTTGACACTTGCTACACAAACCTGGAAAGCACAGGTGTGGGGTGAGACAAGCTCCATTGTCATCAGTACTTCAGTTCTGTGTTTCCACATCAAAACAAAGAGAGACGATTCTCTAGTAACTCTGTCTGACATAGAGTCCTGAGGGAAAGTGGGCTGGTCTAGCCTAAATTCCGTTAAAAAAGCAAGATGCGTCATGGAAAGAAAAATTCTTTGAAGTGGTGGCTAACAACTGACTACACCTTCTCTAGAAAGCACCTGCCAATGGATTTTCAAGATCATGGACAGTCCTAAACTCTTAATAGATTATTGTTGATCTTGGACTCATAAATAGCCACAATGGCTGAAAAACCTAAACTCCAAGTGGCCAAGAATGACTTAATTTTTGCTGTAATATCTTTCCTTCCTCTCTCATGTTCCTAGGTAAAGATAACTTTCTCTAACATTGGGTAGGATGACCCTTTTTAATTACATGTTTGCATATGTGGAGATCATTATATATTAGATATTACACAGAGAGAAATTGAAAGGAGGACCAGGTGATTAAGTTTGGCTTAGAATTTACTGAGAGCAAGCAAAGAAAATTGTCTCAGTGGTCCTCCAATCTAGGGGCACCCAGTGCATCTGCTGAAAACTCATTTGCAAAAAATCCCCCAAAAGTAGAATAGTATCCACTGAAAAGGCAAGTGCAACAAAGTCAAAGCAATCATCTGTCTCTTCCTTTTTCATTAAAAGCTATAGTGAATGAGTTACCCCACAAAAGAAAGATCCACTGGGTATTTTGTTGCACCACAGCAGTAGATTTAAGGATCAAACTCACTATCTTTATCTGAAATGTTTTTAATCTAGATTGACATTTTAGAGATGAACAATGGAGAATGACATATGATTGAAAACACTATGAATAAATGAAAATGTTTTACTCATTCCATATTAGTTCCACTTCTTTAAACTTTTTAGCAACTAAATTAGTATGCCGCTAGCTTTCTTCTTCCTCGGGCCAACACCAAACTCATCAACATCCTCTCAGCATAACTTCGTCTTTTATTCTTCATCTGTTTGCTCTTCTCCATCTCAAATCAGCCAAGGGGGAATACACCACTGAGGGAGAGCTCAGCAAGCTGCCCCCAACAGAAACTCTCTCCTAACTGATCAGCCTCTTATTGCTTCTCTCAAACTGGTTGGTTCCTGCTTAATATAGCTCTAGCCTCGCCCACCACCCCAACCATGATCACCTGGGGGAAGGCAGGGCCTCACACAGGTGGGTCAGATTTTGTCTCTGGGACCTGAAATCACTTGGGGAACAAGACATACTATTGGGTTGTGGCTCATCCATAGGTCAACTCCAACTCAGGGCCCACAGCCCAGGCCCCAACACTTCAACTAGTTAACATGTCTCTGCAGATACGCTTAGTTCATAAAACTTAAAATAAGAAATTTCTTAAATGGAGCAGGATTTAAAGCAGGCTGGCTTGTTGCCATAGTAGTTTGGACTACTTTTATATTTTATCTAGTGCTACAACCTTCAGTTTTACCAGTTGCAGACAGACAAAACACTGTCTTTTACTAAAAACTACTCTGCTTTCAGATAAGGCCTTGTTTATTTCAAAGACAAAAACTCACAACTGGGAAAAAAATCAGTATTGAATACAGACCTTTTAAGACTTCACAGATAAAGTCCTTAACTTTAATTTAGAAAGAAATATTGTCTTAATATTTGCTAAAATCATCTTCCATGGTTTGTTCATCAAATTTAAGAGTACCCTATTTACATGTGTTGCTTTTATAGTGGGAAAGTCATAACCTTTTCAACCTATAAAACAGGCTGAGGACCATTCTTTCAAACTGTTCTGGATAAAAGCAGATGATGCTATTTTCATTTTTTTCCCTGTTATCTCTAAAAAAAAATGAAGTCTTGCAGTTTTTTGGGGTTTTTTTATGGGCCATAAGGTTGCTCCGGAGCTTGTGAAGCATGTTTCTAGTTTTAAGAGGCTTCAGGGGAGAGATAGGTGCCTTTGAATGCCTGCTCATTGCTCAAAGAATGATACCCTAACTTCAGCAAATAAAAGACTAAGGGCTTATCTTGTTTGTAGGTGGATGGAATCTACAGAGAATTAGAGAACATCAAAAAATGTATACCTCTATGCAATATTTAGATACATGGAAAGAGATCTGAAATTAGATATGGAATCTAAGGCAAATCAGAAAGGATTCACCATGGTAGGTGAAGAAGGGTGTTATGTCACTGCATTTCATTTTCATTAGATTCTCAATCACAGTTTTTATATTTTGCCTTTATTTTATTTTCTGATGCACCCATGTTTTGCTTCACAAATAGGAAGGCAGTCTGCTTCACAGAATCTGCAGGAATTCAACAAGAGTGGGAAGCTTTTCCTTTTCCAAGAACAGATGATAGCCTACATTTAACAAGACACCTGCTCCTATCTAATGATTTCTATTAAATTCCACTTTTGCACAGACTGACAGCTTGTGGTATGAGAGGCAAGAGTATTCCCACAGTCAAGAGCTCAGCAGGAGTCCTGCAAGGTAAGATACTACCAATTTGTTGATCACAAGTCAGTAAGTATCAGAGACGTTGATTTGCACATAGAGCACACAGTATTACCTTTTTTGCAAAACAGCAGATCTTAATTCAATAGGAGCTCAGTGGCATATTCCCACCTTCCCAGTTACCTGATTCATTAAAATTACTAGAGAAATGATAGCAAGCTGAACATGTAGGTTTACAGAAGTTTATATAAGCGTATGCATATCTTTGTACGTGTGTGTGTATGTAGGCACCCCTATACATAGGCCTATGCTTGATGATATGCTGTAACTTTTCTTTTTCCAAATTCACTTCCTTGATATCATAGATGCTGCTTGTAATCTTAAGTGATCTTGATGTCTAGCCATGTCCTCTATGTCTGCAAATCACATCTGAATTCAGCAGTTATTTGCAAGGAAGAACTCAGAGGAGACAGTCATTTGCTTTTCTTTATTAATGTTTTGTCAGTGCCGGATTTCTAGCAGCTTTGAGACAGTGAGATGCAATACTTGAACTTTAATTCATTTTACATCTTCCCTTTTCAAGTAAAAGTGAAGCTACCCGATGCAGCAAAATAGAAAATTTACAAAATGTAAATACTTTATTCAAGTTAATTGCAAGATTTACAGCTATTTAGTATATCTATTTTGCAGTGCCACATTATTTTTTCCTTCTATCCCTCTGGAGGGCTCAGATTTTGTCATGATATCTCTAAATTTCAAATTTAACAACCTTTTTCAGCTGTACAATCACATTTTTCTGACCCAATCTCATGGAAAATATTACACTTTCCTATACACTCAGCAATTATATTTTTGCTTATTTGATGCCATGTACCAATAGATTGCTTTAAATTACTACATATGTTTATCAGTAGGAGATATGACTCTGTAACAGATTTCTTTCTGGTGTGTTGTTAATATTAAACCTTAGGAAAGTGTTGGGTTAATATAAACTGTTACTTGTGGTATCAGTTGATACTTGACAGTGATTTGTCCATTATGAGCCTAAAGTGCATGAGAGTTGCACTTTTATATAACATGGAAGATAACTGTCATATACATTGATTACTGTATATCCAAATCTGAATCATTAATTAAAATTTGGATCATTAAGATGTGAATCATTTTGGATGTTTCTATTCATCTTTCACTTGTTAATTCTCTCTCTTTGATTCTCATATCATGCCATTTCAAAGAAAAAAGAAATCAAAATTATCTACGTATACAAATTTTTCCAAACAGCATATACAATTATTTATTTTAGGGCAAGGAGTTTCTGGAGGGTTTCTTGATGAAGAACCAGATGCTCACTATGAAAAAGAAATGCTGTCTATTTTTGTAGGAAATTCTAAAGCAGCATCTAAAGCCTTAGGACACCTGTTTTCTTCCTGAAATGACAAGAACTGCCACAGATAATTCATGACCCCTTGACTGGCCTCAAAGGGCAAGGAGACCACACAAAGGAACTGACATCTTCAAACATATTAGCTGTGTAAGTATTTGACCTCTGAAATATAGTTGAAAGGGAATACCTTTCCCTTTTACTGTTGTGACTGATACTTCAGAGCAAATGATGTCAAAGCACCTTAGCAGGACTAATTAAGGACAGTATACAAGAACAGAGCAAATTAATAATCTGAATTCTAGGAGCACTACACAGAGTACTGAATCATGCTATGAAATGTTACACTTCAGGACTTTGATGGTGCCCAAGACTTCATACAGAGAGTAAAAAAAAAAATAGAATCGTACTTTCAAAAGGTATGAGAGTGATTGCTTATGCAAAACAAGCCTATAAAATTTGCTACCATGACATGTATAGGAGTTGTGGTATATTTAGTAACAAATTAATAGTTATATGGTCTTCAGATTCCTCTGAATGCACAGTGAGAAGCGACATCAATCACTTTTGCTGATGCATCTAATCCATTTGTATTATAATTAATCCTGGCCTTCCCTTAACTATTACTCTTTTCTACTTGACATCCTCTGACTCCCACAAACATATATTTCAAAAGAGACCACACAAATCTTTATATGGTCTAGATATGAACAAGTCTTTGAAAAACAGTATTTGTTGTTTATCTTAGATAAATCATAGAATCATAGAATGATAGGATGTTTAGGGTTAGAAGGGACCTTTAAAGATCATCTAGTCCAACTCCCGTGACATTGACATCTTTCACTATATCAGATTGTTCAAAGCCCTGTCCAGACCGATCTCTAACACTTCCAATGATGGATCATCCGCAACTTCTCTGGGCAACCTGTTCCAGTGTCTCATCACCCTCATTTCAAAGAATTTCTTCCTTATATCTAATCTAAATCTATCTTTTTTCAGCTTAAAACTATAGCCTTTTGTCCCTTTACAACAGGCCTTGGTAAAAGTCTCTCTGTTTTTCTGGAGGTTAATACCTGGCTCCAGGGTTGGTGCCACTGACAGAACTCTGGGTTCTTTGACCATTGCTTGGTATACACAAGGTCGAGCCTGCTGGCAGGAGATGGGATACACCTATCTAAGCCCAGGAGAAGGCTCTACTCACAGGAGTTAGTGGCCCTCATTGAGAGGGCTTTAAACTGGAATCAAAGGGGGAGGGGGACAAACCCAGGACTGCTAAGGATAAGCCTTGGGGGGACATACTGGTGTTGGAGGGATATCCGTACCTCGGATCAAGTGCCAATGCCCATAGCATGGACAATAAACAGGAGGAGTTAAAAGCTATTGTGTACCAGGGAAACCATGATATAATTGCTATCACAGAAATGTGGTGGGATGATTCACATGGTTGGAGTGCTGCAATGGATGGCTACAGGCTCTTTAGAAGGGATAGACAAAGAAAGACAGGTGGAGGGCTAGAATTATATGTTAAGGAGTGTTTTGACTGTCTCGAATTCAATGTTAGGCACACCAAGGTGGAATGTCTATGGATAAGGATAAAGGGGAAGGCCAATGAGGCTGATATCCTGGTGAGAGTCTGCTACAGACCACCCGACCAGGATAAAGACACTGATGAGACATTCTTTCAACAACTTGGAGAAGTCTCATATTCATTAGCCCTTGTTCTCGTGGGGGACTTCAACTTACCAGATCTCTGCTGGAAGTACAACACACCAGAAAGGGGGCAGTCCAGGAGGTTTCTGGAATGTGTGGATGACAACTTTCTGTTGCAGCTGGTAAGGGAGCCTACGAGCGATAGTGCCCTGCTAGATCTACTGTTTACAAACAGGGAAGGGCTGGTGGAAGATGTGGTGGTTGGAGGTCGTCTGGGGCACAGCAACCATGATATGATAAAATTTTCAATATGTGGTGAAGTTAGGAGGGCCATCAGCAGAACCTCTGCCTTGGACTTCTGGAGGGCTGACTTTGATGTATTCAGGACGCTGGTTTGGAGAGTCCTTTGGAAAGCAGCCCTCAAAAGCAAAGGGGCCCAGAAAGGCTGGGCTTACTTTAAGAATGAAATTATGAAGGCGCAGGAGCAGGCTGTCCCTATGTGCCGAAAAGTGAGTCAGCGGGGTAGAAGACCGACCTGGTTGAGCAAGGAGCTTTTGCAAGAACTCAGGGAAAAAAAAAGAGTGTGTCAACTTTGGAAAAAGGGACAGGTGAACCAGGAAGCATTTAAGGATATTGTAAGGTCATGTAGAAAGAGAATTAGAGATGCGAAAGCTCAGTTAGAACTTAATCTGGCCAATTCTGTCAAGGGTAATAAAAAGTGCTTTATAAATACATTAATAACAAAAGGAGGGCCAGGGAAAATCTCCATTCCTTATTCGATAAAGGGGGGAACATAGTTATGGAAGACAAGGAAAAGTTTGAGGTACTTAACACCTTCTTTGACTCAGCCTTTAACAAAAAGATTGACTATCCTCAGGGCAACTGGGCTCCTGAGTTGGTAGGCAGGGATGGGGAGCAGAATATCCCCCCTGTAATCCAGGAGGAAGTAGTTAGTGACCTGCTGTGCCACTTAGATCCTAACAAGTCTATGGGTCCGGATGGGATTCATCCTAAGGTGCTTATGGAGCTGACACAAGATCTGGCTAAGTCACTCTCCATCATTTATCACTGGTCCTGGTTAATGGGGGAATTCCCAGATGACTGGAGGTTGGCCAATGTGATGCCCATCCACAAGAAGGGCCAGAAGGAGGATACAGAAAACTATAGGCCTGTCAACCTGACCTCGGTGCCTAGAAAGGTTATGGAGCAGATCATCCTGAGTGCCATCAAGCAGCATGTACAAGACAACCAGGGGTTCAGGCCCAGCCAACATGGATTTAGGAAAGAAAGGTCTTACTTAACCAATCTGATCTCATTCTATGACTGGGTGACCCGCCTGGTAGATGAGGGGAAGGCTGTGGATGTGGTCTACCTAGACTTCAGCAAAGCTTTTGACACAGTCTCCCACAGCATCCTCCTGGAAAAGCTGGCAGCCCATGGCTTGGACAGGTGCACCCTTCACTGAGTTAAAAACTAGCTGGAAAAACTGGACACACAGAGTGGTTGTGAATGGTGCCACATCCATTTGGTGTCTGGTGACCAGTGGTGTCCTTCAGAGATCAGTACTGGGCCCAGTTCTATTCAACGTCTTTATTGATGACCTGAATGAGGGGATCAAGTCTACCGTTAGTAAATTCACAGATGACACCAAGTTGGGAGGGAGTATTGATCTACTGGAGGGTAGGAAGACACTGCAGAGGAACCTGGACTAGCTGGGTCGATGGGCTGAGGCCAATGGTATGAGGTTCAACAAGGCCAAGTGCAGGGTCCTACACTTTGGCCACAATAACACCATGCAGTGCTACAGACTGGGAGATGAGTGGCTGGAGAGCAGCCCAGCAGAGAGGGACCTGGGAGTATTGGTTGACAACTGACTGAACATGAGCCAGCAGTGTGCCCAGGTGGCATAGAAGGCCAACAGCATCTTGGCTTGTATCAGGAATAGTGTGGCCAGCAGGATTAGGGATGTAATTCTCCCCCTGTACTCAGCACTGGTGAGGCCTCGCCTTGAGTATTGTGTGCAGTTCTGGGCCCCTCACTTCAAGAAAGATACTGACATGCTGGAGCTGGTCCAGAGGGGAACAACGAGACTGGTGAAGGAGAGGGAAAGTCTTATAAGGAGAAGCTGAAGGAGCTTGGGTTGTTCAGCCTGGAGGAGAGGAGACTCAGAGGGGATCTTATCGCTCTCTAAAACTACCTGAAAGGAAGTTATAGTCAGGTGGGGGTCGGACTCTTCTCCCAGGCAACTAGTGACAGGAGGAGAGGGCATGGCCTGAAGCTGCACCAGGGCAGGTTTAGGTTGAATATTAGGAAGCACTTCCTCACAGAAAGGGTGATTAGACATTGGAATGGACTGCCCAGAGTGGTGGTGGAGTTGTCATCCCTGGAGGTGCTTAAGGAAAGATTGAATGTGGTACTTAGTGACATGGTCTAGCTGATGTCGTGGTGTTAGGTCATAGGCTGGACTTGATGATCTAGGAGGTCTATTCCAGCCTCAATAATTCTGTGATTCTTATAAGTCCCCTATAGATATTGAAAGGCTACAGCAAGTTCTACTTGGACCCTTCTCTTCTCCAGGCTGAACAACCTCAGTTCTCTCAGCCTTTCCTCATGGGAGAGGTATTCCAGCCCTTTTTTTGTGGCCCTTCTCTGGACCAACTCCAACAGGTCCATTTCTTTGTTGTACTGGGGACCCCAGAGCTGGACACAGTACTCCAGGTGGGGTCTCACAAGAGCAGAGCAGAAGGGGTAAATCCCCACCCTCAACTTTCTGGACACTTGTCTTCTGATGCAGCCCAGGATACAGTTGCCTTTCTGGGCTGCAAGTGCACATTTCCAGCTTATGTCCAGCTTTTCATCCACCAGTACCCCCAGATACTCTCCACAGGGCTACTCTCAATATCTTCATGCCCCAGCCCATATTGATACCAGGGGATTGTCCTGAGCCAGGTGCAGGACCTTACACTTTGCATTGTTAGACCTTATGAGGTTTACATGGGTCCACTCCTCAAGGCTTTCAAGGTCCCTCTGAATGGCATTCCTTCCCTCAAGCAAATCAAATGCACCACTCATTTGGTGTCATCTGTAAACTTGCTGAGGGCACACTTAATCCCATTATGTATGTCATTGATAAAGATGTTAAATAATACTGATCGCAGAACAAACCCTTGAAGAATACTACTCATTCCTGGTTTCTACTTGGACATTGAGCCATTTACTGTAACTCTTTGGACACAGCCATCCAGCCAATTCCTTATCATTTTAATGGTCCATCCATTGAAGCCATATGTCTCCAATCTAGAGATAAGAATGTTGTCAAGGGCCTTTAAAAGGTCCAGGTAGATGATATTTGCAGTTCTTCCCTTGTTTGATTTAGTGGACAAGGGAAAATGAAAAGGAACACCATTTTATTCATGAAATTATTTCTATGTCAAGTGGCAGAACTATAAATTAGAATTGGATCATACCTGACAGCCAAACAAAGAACTTATACCCAATTAAAAGTTATAGTGAAATAATTGTGCAGTGATTTTTTAAATTATTATTTTAGCGCATCAGCAAATGGATCAGAAAAGGAGCACAGAATGAGAATCTAAACTCACCAATCAACATCCTTTGGATACCCTCTACACTATCATGGTTTTCCTCAATTATTCTTTTGGAGAAACAACTTTTTTACATTCCTAGCATCATACAATCCCTTTCTAACTAAAGGACTGGAGTTTCATCAGATATTCCCTGTTTATGAGAAGACTGCTCAGGGAATGAAAATATGTAAATTTTAATCCCATCAAGACTATTGGAAAAAACATTGTTACTATCAACTGCTGAATTTCTGAATGGTATTTCTGAGCATCACCACACTTCAAAGACCTACTTTGAGGATCTCAAACACCCTCAGACACAAACACTTTTGTCCGGATGTACATCTATCTCTCTCAAAGTTTCCAACAGAAGCCTTCTTGGATGTGAAAAGTGCTGCAGACATGGGGGGTTTTGACTCCCCTAAAATATTTCAGAATTTAAATTTAGGTGTTCAAAACTTATTTGGATCTTATCATAAGTGAAAGAGTGTTCTTTAATCACTAAAAGTTACTTAAGACATTAAGTGAAATTAGGTAATTGTGGAAGTTTAGACTGGCTACCAGATCCACCGATAAATCTGAGAAAGTAGTCCTAACTGGGAAAGCACTACAAACTGATGGAATGCCATCTTTAATAAATGTGTGAATAAAAATCACATGGTTTTAAATCTTATTTTAAGAGCATTTAAATTCAGTATTTTTATATATATATATATATATATTTGAAATCTTACTTTTATATTTTCTATACTATTTTTTAAGATACAGAAAATGAAACAATTTCTATTTCTTGTGTCATCCACAGGTTACAGACTGCTGTAATGTGGACTCCGTGAGTAAAAAAGTTATTGTTTTTATTGTCTCATTTTATTTTGATTTAAAATGTAACTCATACACTGACAATGATTTCACAATGTCATGAGCAATGTCAAAGCATTTTCCAAGATGAAATGTGAACAATATGCAAAGCCCATATTACCCCCTATTAAAATTCAGCTATATTAACAACAGTATTTGGCTACTTTCTAAGAATTTTATTTCTAATCAAGCCTTAATTATACCCAGAAATACTAGTCTTCAATGTCTGCAGTCAGGACATGACACTATGAATTTCATAATCTTTTCTATGTTCAGAAGGTAAGAAACAAAATGTAATTAACAGGATACTACTTCACTAATCTAGAATTGGTGGCCATATAAAAACAGAAGGCTGATTAAAATGCATATTTAAATTCAGCCAATGTCAAAAATATTTTAAATGTAACTAAAGGATTTTTTTTTTCCTACAAATATAGTGTTATTGTAGAGCACTCAATTTAGAAAGATGGTGGCTGTTTGCAGCAAGAGTCTGAGAGACCTCCCTCCACTGAAGTTCAGCATGATGGGCATGAAAGACACTCAGAACCCCAAAGGAGCAAGCCAAAAGGAATTACTTAATATTAAATATGACCAGTTGCCTACCAGGGAAGATGGTGAGTGGGAAGATTTATTTTTATACTGTGGAAAGTGTGCTTTATACTTTGCAGGTAGAATCAAGAAAAACTGTCCTGAATATCTCACAGGTTACTTACAAAAAGCTTTCAGCATTTCACCTTCTGTGTAAGCCCTGAGAAGCAAAGGTCTTTGAACATTAGGAAAGAGTCAGAAAGTATATAAACTATGTCATCAAAAAGGGCAAGAATAGGAGTTTATATTGTAAATTGTAGAAACCCCTCCTGTTCCAGGGTAATAAAGGAAATTGAACATAGAAGGGAAGAAATACAGAACCTGATAAAAATCACAGAAAGATAAATAAAAATCTTTCATTGCTTTCCTTGAACTATTCACAAAGGCTACAGTTACCTATTTAATCAACATGTTATTCTTTCTGTTAGTCCCTCTGGGGAACTAGGAACAGTTCCATACCTACCAATAAACAGTTTCAAGTTCTCTTGATTGATGATTATTTTTCTCAGTGCCCTGAAAATAAAAATTAATACTTCTGTCATCTTTCTTTACAAAATAATGTTTGCTACCTTTCTGATCCTTCCAGAAGGAAAAAGGAAGGGCTTAGAGACAAAAGAATATATAAGCTTTCACAAAAATTGTATTAATCTGCAGTACTAATGACTAGAAAGGCAACTTCAATATTCTGTACTCATGTGAAAATAGATTCACTTTGGCTATATTAAGAAAGTTTAGTGCTTGTGAAGTTAGTTGAGGATTTTACTTTGCTCTACAAACCTCTATTTAAAAAAAAATAAAATAAAATCAGACCTTCTGCATTTCAGTCTTAAATATTATTTTCTTTTCTGAAGTTATGCCATAAAAATAAAAAATTACATCCGTACTATACTGTGGTTTTAAAATACTGTGGTATCTATAAGCATCTTCAAGTTTTTGATCGAGTAAAAGGTATGCAACATTCTACAAGGTATGTCTTTTTTCAATTTACTATCATCACATTTGTGAAGAAAAAATTGAGATGACACATGTTATTTCAATCCAGATAAAATTTTCATCAAAATAGTCTGAATAGTTAGAGAGATGATGACTCCATCTTTTTTTCCCTTCTGAATCTGAAACTGGGAAATTAAAAAAGTTTTCTAGTTTTCCCCTAAAAATCTTTACAGCTGCTTTCTGTACGAATATAATACCTTTGTAACTACGATTAGTAGTTTTTTGATTCAGTGATGGAATTAGATAATAGTGCAAAACTTAAAACTAAAATTCAAGAAGAAATATTTTGCATCTAGATTTTTATTGTCCTTCCACTAAAGAGTGTTCTGAACAAAGAGGAAGACTACTGTTTCATTTCTGTCTTCAAGCGCTTTATAACATCAGCTCACTAAGCTTATGGCATTGTGTTGCATCTCGCTTTGTTTGCTTAAACCTTTTGAAGTTGAAGAACTGACATTCATCAACTTGGTGTTTTAGATCAGAAGGAAAGTAACAGAAAATTGTTGATTCCCAAAGCCTTGAATATTTTATCCTGCTATCAGACAATTCTTGTGTGTACATGATGATGGTAAGGAATTATCAATCAGTTAAGTAGAAGGAGATCCTCAAAACATAAGACCTTTCCTACAGGGGGAATATAAAATAACATAGTTATTTTTGAAATATGACCTTCCCAGCAGCATTTGTAATTTTACTTCTAAATTAGAACTGATATACTCTAAAAACCAGTCTCTCAGTTACTGAGCTTTGGAAGTTTTAAATTACAGAGAAATTTTGGAACCTTTATACTACAGAGAAATGCAGATCTTCTTGAATCCTAGATAATAATAAGTATAATCTACTTTGTAAGGCAGTAGCAATGAATATTAAATGCAGTTTCATCTTGCTGTTAGACTTGAAAATAAGATGTAAAATCAAATCAAATCAAATTGATTAATATTAGAAATATTTTGACCCTTTTGCCTATTTATATATTAGTATAAAAAATGGTAAAATAAAAATATCTATACTGTTTATAAGCTAACATATACAGTTATTTGTTGCCAGATTTCTTTCTGCAGATGATTTAACTTATCTTGCATTATATTTATGGTGTACAGCTGAATCCTGAATCATAAGTGATTGAGATCTTATGATAACAAAAGGATGGACAACCAGTGGGAAGACAGTGGGATATTCTAGAGGTTATTACTGAATCTCCTATCTCCTGTGGTAGTAGATCTTCAGAATAGAAGAAAAACAATTCAGGCTAAAGAAAAAAAAATCTGCTTTGTGACCATAAACTGATGGATTACTCCAGAGTGAGAGGGTAAACATTTCTGTAATAGTTGTGCAAACCATTTTCTATCTTCTTTATTTTTATTTCTTATTGTAAGATATGTGTTTATTCTAAACTTCTAGGAAGATAAGATCTCTGTATGTTTTCTCAAACATTAACGCAATTCAAATGTAAATTAGAGGTAAGAGATATCATCTTCTATCTCTGAGGATGACCTGATGTTCAGCTTGCAAACCAGTACTCAGATGAGTACCAGGTATAGATATTACACACTTAATGGCACAGAGCCACAAAGATGATTAAGGGAGTGGAACATCTCCCTTATGAGGAAAGGCTGAGGGAGCTGGGTCTCTTTAGCTTGGAGAAAAGGAGACTGAGGGGTGACCTTATTAATGTTTATAAATACATTAAGGGAGAGTGTCAGGAGGACGGAGCCAGGATCTACTCACTGGCATCCAATGATAGGACAAGGTGCAATGGGTGTAAGCTGGAACATAGGAGGTTCCACATAAACGTGAGAAGAAACTTCTTCATGGTGAGGGTGACAGAGCACTGGAACAGGCTGCCCAGGGAGGTTGTGGAGTTTCCTTCTCTGGAGTTGTTTAAAGCCCACCTGGACATGTTCCTGTGCAACTTGGTCTAGGTGATCCTGCTCCAGCGGGAGGATTGGACTAGATGATCTTTCAAGGTCCCTTCCAATCCCTAACATTCTGTGATTCTGTGATCTACATTTGAGTTTTAGTTTCCATCAAGATTATTTTTCAAGCAGATTTCCCAATTTTCCCCATTTATTTGCTTTTCATATGATAGAAATTAGCCTTTTTGGAAATGAAAGAAGAAAACACAATCCAGAAGGACACCTCATGTGGTCTAGTTGCTAATAGACAAGCAGTTCCTGGGACCAGACAAGAGCTACTCCAAAATTAAATACCTGAACTGTGCAGTGGGAACATGAGGTTTTCAGCACCAACCATTTTACTCTGCAGATGTACATCTATTCCAACACACTACTTGCTAATGCAGACATAGCGTATATGAGTTGACTGATCAAAGCAAGACTAATTATGAATACTGCCATTTCAGAGACCTAGAAAAAGTTGAGGTACCTTTTTAAAGACTGAGTCATGACAGAGTTCAAGCAGGAGCCTAGGATCTTGACTAAGCAAACTAGTTAACTTTTGTACATGCACAGATTCTTGGGTGATTAAAAAACGTTGAGTCATTAGAATTTAGTTCTTAGCCTGGTTACGTCTGTATAAGCAAATAAAACAGAATAAGGGTATGGGTGCAGACACAGACTCAGAGTCCTCCATACTTTTTTATCATCAGCATATTCAAAACTTTTTGGTCCTTGTAGGTTAAAAGATCTCTTAGACAATAGGCACACACAGAACAAGCAAAAGAGAATCCCAAAGACTCCTCTCAAAATTGCTGATGCCATTTTCTGAAGGAAGGTTGTGAAAGAAGTGCGAAAACTCTGCAAGCAGGGACCTATAACAAAAGACTTCATACAAGACTGTGAATTCTTCACTAAAATCCTGTATTTTATTCCTTATATCTGAAAGCAAATTTTCTGATACCTATTGAGAAATTTCTGTGATACTAGATACCTAGCAATGAGAAGAGTGAAAATAAATTCATCCTCCCAGTGCTGGTCAACTTACCACTGACACAGAGTTAACATCTATCCAAAAGTTTGCTTTCAAGAATAAATCCAAGAAAATACTATAAAGTGCTCTGGTGTCAGTGGTTTCGCAGAGAAAACTACACTTGTATAAATGAGAATAAAAAAGGAAGACAGAAAAGGGAAATTTTCACTTAGGTAAAAATAAAGACAGTAAGAAATGTGAAAAACCATGAATGGATGAGAGAAAAGACCTTCTAGAAAAACATGAAGCAGCATAATAAATCCAGTGTCCAGAGTACGGCATCTATGTGGGATTAAGGAGACATTAATAAGATCAATATTGCTTAGTACATGTAATTTTAAATTGTTTATTTTATTTAGGACAAAGTGTTTAGGTGTGGTTTGGAAAGGGGTTCTGTATTCTATAGTTGTGTTTAGTTTTTTTTAAATAGGCTCAC
This sequence comes from Brachypteracias leptosomus, assembly GCA_013401335.1. Lineage (NCBI taxonomy): Eukaryota > Metazoa > Chordata > Aves > Coraciiformes > Brachypteraciidae > Brachypteracias > Brachypteracias leptosomus. The sequence continues at coordinate 29,131 of VYZX01008654.1, read as the reverse complement.
AATGTCTACAGTCAATAAAAGCAGAATTGGTGCACATAGTAATATGATACCACAAGTATAGCCCAGAATGGAGACTTCTAAGCATTGTTTGCTGCTGCTTGTAGCTTTCAAAACAGACTGCAAACCCTTTGAGCTACATTTTTCCGTGCTTGTTTTCAACTTAAAGGTGATTTTTTTGAACGTGCAGGAAAATAGGAGTTAGATAATTTAGAGCTACCTGAGCATGAAAATGTGTTTTTCACACCTATATATGACTTTTCTTTCTCACTCTGATGATTCAAAAATAGTTTCATTTTCAAAGTTGGCATGTAGCATGTACTGTCACCTAGAGGAAGCATATGTTTTCGAAAACAGAGTAGAAATTTGAAATAAATACATAGAGAAAAAATAACTTTTATATGAACCATAGTGCCTGGATTTGTTACTGTTGTCCTCCTCCTGCATGATGGGGAAATCTTTGTAACTGTTAACTGCTAACTTTTACTTTGTAACTGTTAACTTTGTAACTGTAAACTGCTAAAATCTTTGTAACTGTAAAACTCTATGCTGGTGCAATTTGACTGTTGACCACGCATGTATTTGAAAGTATAGGAAGCAAAACAACTGAATCTGTTATTTCATCTGTGCCAAAATACGATAATGTTAGCATATAAACTAAAGAGAAAACAATACGTATACGCCAATAAACTAATCTGTAACTTTCAGTACCTTCCCTTTTGCATACCATATTACATTGAAGTATTTTATCGTGTTGTGGGTATACTAGTCTTTATAAATCATTTTTGCTATTAAACATTTCACAACAAGAAAACTCTTATTTTGAAAAATGGGCTCATAGGTTATACAACTGATTTTATTCTTGGACTTGACCACAATCAGTAGGCCACATTTTAATAAGGGGAACAGTCAGTAGCAAACTGCAGCATCCAAAGTCACCGTGAAAATATTTTGAGCAACCTAAGGATAAATCCATACTATACAATAAAGTACTCTGAGGCACACTGAACCAGTCCAGGATGTCTCTCTAGCATCAGGTGGCACAACCAGATCTTGGCAGAGAGTTTTGGAAGCTGAATTAGCTGCATCACCTGTTTGAGTCTCACCCAAGAACAGGGCTGCACTTGGCAGCAACATTACGCTCCCACATGTTGTGATTGCAGTCATGGAGTTAGAGTCATTTCTACTATCTGAGAATGAAGACTGTGCTCAAATGTGGAACTACTTCATTATATAAGTAAAACTGTTGGTTGAAAGACAAGAAAACAGAGAATAAAATTAAAATGTTAGTTATATCAATGTAGGGAAGTCACCTGGAGAGCTTCAAGGCTATTTTTTATATATATATATGCATATATATATATATATATTAAAATAACTGTGTATATATATCTCTAAAAATTAAAATAGCTGTATTTTATATATGTGTATATATAAACATCTGAAAAGGTCAGTAAAGAGTGGAAAGTTGACTGATTTTATAAAGTTGTTGAAGGGATTATGAAGATTATGAAGGACATTGTGAGATGTTTTAAGGCAAGAAAATGAAGATGAAGTTGACTGTAGATTGATGTAGCACACATGGAGAAATTATTCCAGTTTTAAATATTAAAAGCTGGGCTTGATGATGACTATTGCTATTAAAAAGCAAGACAGGATGTTTCAGAAAAGAATCATCTCAGTGCTTGGCAGAAGTCAAAAGAAAACAAGTGAACAGTAAAAAATTATTATGAAAGAAATAAGGAATATAACCAGAACATTATGCCACTGTGAAAACTCAGGGTCTTCCCACAGTTGTACAGTTCTTGTCTGCTCAACTCTGAAAAGGGTACAGATGAACTTGAAGAGTTTCAAAGGGCTACAAGAGCTAACTTAACCTAAGGGTGTACTATGAAATATTGCAAAATGAGTGCTTATGAGAGCATGGACAAAAAACAACTATTCTCTGTCTTTTCTATGTAAATTCTAGGACCATGAAATGAAGGGTGTGAACACAATAGAAAACATAAAATTAACTAATAAATGTCTAGTAAGTTAGTCTTTATTGTATTTTTATGTTCTTAGTGAATAGACACTTAAATCTATCTTAGATTGACCCTCATCAACCTAGGCAAAACAGGTAGTTTACCAATGAATATATAGAGATTCTTTTTATCAAATGAATACCCTAGAATAAAAATTTTAAAAAAATTTAAAAAGAGTTGTTTATATTACATGTTTTTTTGGAACCATCAAAGTTTACTATGGTGAAGGTTATGATTCCTGAGTATTGAAGGCAGCGTATTATTTAGGTGCACAAACTTCAAGCCTCTGAAAAGACCTGCATTCACAGAATCACAGAAGGTTAGGGGTTGGAAGGGACCTCAGAGGATCATCTGGTCCAACCCCCGTGCTAGAGCAGGATCATCTAGATCAGGTCACACAGGTTTGAATGTCTCCAAAGAAGAGACCCACACAGGTGTGTTTTCAGTGTCTCCAGAGGAGACTCCACAACCTCTTTGGGCAGCTTGTTCCAGTGCTCTGTCACCCTCACCATGAAAAAGTTTTTCCTTATCTTTACCTGAAACCTCCTATGCTCCAGCTTGCACCTGTTGCTCCTTGTCCTATCATTGGATGTCACTAAGAAGAGCCTGGCTTGGTCCTTTCAACTCTCACCTTATTTGATTTAATTACTATCATGTCCTTCAAATGAAAAAGGATATCAGTGCATATAATCCTGAAATGATACAGGAGGTTTGGTAGCCATCACTAGGTACTATTTCCAGTTGCCAATTTTTTTCTTATATAATATTAATAATTTTGTGTGTATATTACACTGCAGAATAATACTGTTCCTTTAACAGTATCCACAATTGCCTTCACATTCATGTAGGGTTTTTTTAAAGAGGTGACAGTATCATTTTCCTAGATGAAAAGGCCTTACATCCAGTCACACAGATATCTGAAAATACTTAACCATATCTGGGCTTAATACTTTAATGCTCAAGTAATTTGAAAAATCACAGAATCACAGAATGTTAGGAATTGGAAGGGACCTTGAAAGATCATCTAGTCCAATCCCCTCGCTGGAGCAGGATCACCTAGACCAAGTTGCACAGGAACATGTCCAGATGAGTTTTAAACATCTCCAGAGAAGGAAACTCCACAACCTCCCTGGGCAGCCTGTTCCAGTGCTCTGTCACCCTCACCATGAAGAAGTTTCTTCTCACGTTTATGTGGAACCTCCTATGTTCCAGCTTACACCCGTTGCCCCTTGTCTTATCATTGTTTGCCACTGAGGAGAGCCTGACTCTGTCCTCCCGACATTCACCCTTTACATATTTATAGACATTAATAAGGTCACCCCTCAGTCTCCTTTTTTCCAAGCTAAAGAGACCCAGCTCCCTCAGCCTTTCCTCATAAGGGAGATGCTTCACTCCCTTAATCACCTTAGCGGCTCTGTGCTGGACTCTCTGCAGTAGCTCTCTGCCTTTCTTGAACTGGGGGGCCCA
>VYZX01008654.1:0-13150 GCA_013401335.1 Brachypteracias leptosomus | reverse complement strand
TTTAGGGTCACCTGTCCTGGCCACTCCTCCCCGCAGGTGCGGCCTTTCACTTTCTGCACCCCTGATGTGGTACACAAGATCTAGTAGTGACCTTGGTCTGCACACCAATCCTTGGTAGTAACTCTAAACATCAAATGTTATCACTGCTAGAAGCAGACACTGCCTGCAAAAACATGTTGTGAGCTTCAGAGAGTGCAGTTAGTAAACAGAGATTCAGATGAAAAGTAAAATTTCTGAACAGAGCAGGTTTGGTTCTAACTCAAACCAGGACATTTCGCTAGCACAAACCTGATGAACATGGGTTCTAAAGAATGCTAGAGGCAGCAGACGTATGTTTTAACACCATAATTTCCAGAGGCCATTTCAGATATTCCTGAAGTCTTGGTTGTATATATGGAAGTGATTATCAACTGTCTGGTGCCTTTTGCCCAGCCTGTACTTGCAGAACTAAGCACATGTATCTAACTAGCTAATATTGGACATCAACCTACTTTAGTCTTCCAAACTGTGATGCACAACTTTTTAAACACTTTCAAGAACTGATTTCCTTCATTTTAATTTGCAATTTACTCCCATTATACTTTTTCATAATTGCATACACACAGTCATACCAATCTCATCTGGGGCCAAGGAACACAAGCGAAATTGAAAATGAGGATAAATATACTAACCAAAACACCAATAGGAACTTCTGATTGTTAAATTAAAGCATTTGTGTTAAGAGCAATAGTACAGGTAAGATAAGTCAACACCTTTTAAATTTTTTTTTTATTCAAAGCATGCAAACATCTCCTATATTTGAAAGTGGACTACAGATCAGATTTTTCCATATCATCTAAATGAAAGATTAATTTCTTAGTACAGATGTAATCTAAGTCCTACTCTTTTATTTCAGTATATACTCAGCAACTAAAATTCCTAAGTATTAAGAAATATTCTGAAGATATTTATGAATAGCAAAAATGTTGAGAAAATTCTGAAGCACACAGTACAATATGCATTTCTTACATTGCTCAGTAGTCCTTTAAACTTTTTTACTTTGTTTAACAGTATTAAGACTTAAAGCAAAAAATTCCCCAAAATAAAAGTGCTCAGCACATATGGATATGAGGAAAAGTCTATTTTTGCATAATGCTCTTTGTTGATATATGTCCATGTTTTTTCATTCTTTGGAATGTGATGTGTTATTTTACGCTAAAATAATAAACAAAACCAGAATAAATCCTCAGCATCTTTGGAATAGTAAAGGAATGTGAGATACTTCTGGGGATTATTTTTCTTTAGAATTGATTTAGACAAAACAGCCAAAGGATAAATGCAATATTAATAGATATGTGTGTCACAAATGCAAATTATTCTTAGGAAGAAGGGATTTGTTGCTCTAGAAAGCATACTAAATTACCAACTACTGTACTTTTCAGTGTTGAAAAATTTGGAGAACTAATACCAAGGTTGGTGTTCTATAAACAGCATCACTGACAATTTAAGAGAACATTGTGACTCCTTCTAGCTCCACTGAATGTTAGAACAAATTTCTAATTTCCCTTCATAGATTATTGGGAAGATACATAGATACCATTGAAATTAAATTGGAGACAATGTGAAAAAGCCTGAGAATAAATTAATTTAGTTAATTTTTCTATCTTTAAAAAAGTAAAGTTTTAATCTACTCTCACTCAATAATAAAATAATGAACTTGTATGAATTGTTACCATCTTAGAACCTTGCATTATATAGTTCATCTATTTGTGCAGAGAAAAATAAAAAACAAAGATAAACATTATTTTACCAAGAGTGGCAAATTAGGAGTTTGAAGTCTGGATGGTAATCTTCACTGGGCTAGATGTTAATTTCTCTACAAGATAGTCTTATGGGTGATAATAGTACAATGTAGTCCTATTTTCTTATTTTCTTCTTGGATATATACACCAGTGTTGACAGCAAAATTTGCAATGATTAATTGGGACTAAATAAATATCCTTTACAGAGATTAAATCAGCTTTTTTTAATTTGCATTCAAATTAGTGGAAGCATGGAGCTTTACCCAAGGAGTATTTTGAGTATGTAATTTGAATTTAGTATTTTGAACAGATAACTTCAAGGGTAGAGCTAAACAACTTAATATAAATCAATGGCTTTTGCAATGTTTGTTTTTCTTTAGCTGGAGTAATCCACTCCAAGAAGGTGAAGTTGGAGTATGAGTTATAAATAGAAGTGATTCAGTTGGAATTTATGGTCACACGGGAAAATTAATTTGCTTTCTGCTTCAGAAAGTTAAAATGTGAGGTCTTTAATGAGAAATGGTGATCAGGATCTCTTTCACAGTTCTAGCAAAGACAGGAATAAAGCTAGAGATGTTATTAAATATATAATATGTAATACCAATGTCATCCTTGAATGAGTAATCTTAACCTTTGTTAATATATATCATGACACAGTTGCTTAGTTCTATTTCACTCACTTATCTCACAGGATGAATATAGTTAATCCCTATTTAAACAGGATTTTGTGATTAAAAAAAAATATTACAAATTTCTAACTGCTATTTTAACAATGGTCAAAATTCTTGAAATGTAATGTAGGAGAGGAATTCACAAGGCTGAAAAACATATAATTTGAAAAGAGAAAGAAGTGTGTGAGTGTTGACATGAACGAATCATAGGATTGACTGGGGAAAAAATAAAAGATCAGCAACGTTCTACAATTTACTTTTCCATTTGCTCATATTTGATATTGATGAATTATTACATGGGATTTATGCTTCCAGATAAATTGTTAACCAGGCATTTAGGTACCAGCAAGTATAACAGTGCTTGTGTATATCAGGATCTGATTTATTTTTCTTTCAAAAAAAATGACATTAGAGACACAATATTCATATATGATATTAGAGAAAGTATATTTATTCCAAAGAACGCAAAACTCTTGCCTGAAGTGATTTGTCAGGTTATGCGGCTATTTTAAAAATCTACTATACAAACAAGTATACTAGCAATTTAATTCAGATATGTTTTCAGCTATGTAAGCAAATGAATTTGTGTATCTCTTTTCTCAGAGTCCTTGTAATTTTTTCTTCAAACATTTTAACCATAACTCATATAAAAAAAGTGGGTTTACTCCTGTCTTGACACTAGCATAAGTAGAAATTTTTTAATGTGAGCAAATTATAAGGCATTAAAACAGCTTGCTAAGTCTCTTCTTGTGGATCTGAGCTAATCTTAACATTTCTTTTTAAGGTTGCTGTGTCAGTTGTAAACACACTGTAAATAGATGCTCTTCTCTTGAACACAAAAGAGTTATAGTTGCTTCTATAACATGATTTTATCACCTTATTCTGGTAGAATTTTTACCCAACTCCAGCTACTATGTATGTTTATGTCTGTGTTTGGAGACTCAGAGAAGAAACAGTGATAGGTTATCATATCTTGGTAATTTCCTTGCATTTTTTTGAGGTCCACTAGATATCTATCTCTAGTGATTACTGGACAAAGTATGGTGAACAGATGTGAAGTTTAAGATATTTTTCTCTCTGACCCAATGAAACCATATGAACAGACAGTTTTCAGGACAATGATACAAATGCTTTCATTTCTAATAACATCCTAGCTACATGAAAATAATTACTGAATTATTCAAAAGCTAAAGTTACCTTTTGGTTTAGTATTTTTTTTTAGTATCACCTGTTTTTCCTTCAAGAACACAGGCAAAAATATGACAGCCTTGAAAACTGAAGAAAAATGTAAGGATAACCACATATGAAATGAAAACATTGAGAAGAGCAAACAATTCTAAAGATTATATGCCCAAATAAACCTAGTCTCCAGATACTCTCAATTTTTTTTTTTCTCCTTATATAAGGGATACAATTAATATCCCAGTAACATCAAAACACTTAACTCAAATCATACCATACTCCGACTGAAAAAAGAAATATTAATTGCTCTTAAAATTATGACTTTTGCTTTTGAGTCTTTGTTTTGAATAACTTTTTTATATTTTTCTTCTCTGTTGTTGTTCACTGTAAGATTTATTTGGGTAGCGTATGTTTCCAGATGAAAAGATAGTTTGAAATTTTTGGTGGTAATTGGCCTTACATGATTCAGTGCTACATAGTGTGACATCTTAAAACCAAGGCCAGACCATGAGAACATACTTTGGCATCATGATAAACAGGTCTGCAAGGTCTAAAAGTTGACTATTAAGTACAAGATTGGAAGGCAAGATCTAATAACTGATTAGGCAGAATATAAAATTTGAACAATTGGGTTGAGTTGAACTATGACTTCTCTAAACATGAAAGTGGAGGTAGTCTACTAATTTGGGATTTGAAGCACCCACTGAGTGAGAATTGTAACAAAATCACAGTCACAGAATGGTTGAGTTCCAAAAGGACTTCTGAAAGTCTTCTGGTTCAACCAGGACCACCTAGAGTCAGTTGTCCAGGACCATGTGCAGATGGTTTTTGAATATCTCCAAAGGTGGAGGCTCCACAACCTCTCTTGGTCACACTCACAGTAGAAAACTGTTTCCTGACATTTAGAAAGAACCTCCTGTGTTTTAATTTGTGTCCAGTGTTTCTGGTCCTGTCATTGGACACCACTGAAAAGAGGCTGGCTATGTCTTCTTAATACTCATCCTTCAGATACTTGCACACCTGGATGAGACTGCCCTTGAGTTTTCTCTTCTTCAGGGTAAATAGCCCCAGCTCTCTCAGCTTTTCCTAATAAGAGAGATTCTTCAGTCCCTCAAGCATCCTCGTGACCCTTTGCTGGAGTGTCTCCAGTATGTCCANCTTTGCTGGAGTGTCTCCAGTATGTCCATGTCTCTCTTGTACTGAGGAGCCCAAAACTGGACACAGTATCGTAGGTGTGGTCTCACCAGGGCTGAATGGGGAGAAGGATCACCTCCCTCAACCTGCTGGATGTATTTTGTCTAATGCAGTTAAAGATAGCATTTGTTGCCTTTACAGCAAGAGCACATTGCTGGCTCATATATAATTTGGTGTCCACCAGGACCTCAGGTCCTTTTCTGGAGAGATGTTTTCCATGTGGACTACCCCTAACAAATACTAGTGCATGGTGTTGTTTCTCCCCAGGTGCAGTACTTTGGACTTGTTCTTGTAGAACTTCATAAGGTTCCTGTCAGTCCATCACTCCAACCTGCCAAGGTTCATCTGGATGACAGAGGATACATCCCTGATGTATCAACCACTCCTCCTCATTTTGTGTCATCAACAAACTTGCTGAGGATAGATTCTGCCCCGTTATCCAAATCTCTAATGAAGGTATTGAACAGGATTGATCACAATATCGACCCCTGGGGTACACCACTAGTTACTGACCTCCAACTAGACTTTGTGCCACTGATCACAAACCACTGGGCTCAGTTATTTAATTTTCAGTACGCCTCACCATTTGGTCATCCAGCCCATACATCATCAGCTTCTCTATGAAGATGCTATGGGAGACAGTGTTGGAAAACATAAATGAAGGTTCCTAAACCATGTAAAAGTAAACACTAACAGGTGTCTCAAAGATGTCTTTCATGGGTTTATGCATGTCTCAGAAATACGTAGAGGCATCTCTTCAAATGGTGATATAACACCTGAAACTCAAATATAATACCTGTCTTGCACAGAAGTTCAACACTGCAGTAAGTTCAACATTTTCTGTATTAAACACAGGATCATTTTGAGAGAGTTTGAAGGTACTTTTCAAGCAATGGAACACTCTGAATAAAACATCTGTCCCTTCCCTCTTCTGTGCTACTCTGGAGCTGAAAAAAACCCCAAACCACCAAAACATGGAGATCCAATTGAAAAGTATGCATTTGTCAGGATGGGAAAAGACACTCATTCCTGAATTCAATACTCGAGTTTAAAAAAAACAAAAAATTATTTTTTTTTTAATTGAGAAGTTGTTCTACCGTGTAATGTCTGAGGCATGTATCAGACCTATCAGAGATGTTATTTCATCTTCTGTGTGGAGAAAACAGACTTGAACTCTGACTCTGCCATGTCTCAGTTTATAATGAAAAAAAAATTACAATATTACTATCAGCATTTCCTCAGGCTTAGCTTTTAGGAAGGTTATATGTAATGTGACCATGTTTATGAGCCTGAATCTCAATGACAAATACCTTCTGTTTTCAGTAGGATTGGGCAGAAGGCCAATCATATCACTGCTGTCAGGACTTTGCAGATTTTTCCCCTTTACCAGTACTGTACAAATGATATTATTTTTGCAATGCAGAAACTGTTCAAGTATTTCAATGCAAAGTAAAATATGTAACTTTTCATTTATTTAAATTATTGAATATATAGTTTATTTTTATATTTTATCTTCACTGATTCTTAATAGAAGAGAAATTGTTATAGAATTTTTTATTCTTCTCAACGATGTAAAAAAAAGTTGCAAATTTATTTCACGACATAAAAATACAGAAATGATAAAAAAACCAGCTTGGTGGTTTTGAAGCTAACAAAGTCATTTTAAACTGTTTATTCATCAGCAGCAGTATTGAACATCAACTGCAGTATACCGATATAAGATTGAAATAATAAATGTATTAATAATACCATTTAAATAAAATATTATTAAAATTGTGCTTTAAAAGTGTACTAAAGACTCTGTTTGAAAAATAGAAGTATACAAAGATATCTAAGTAAATATATAGTGATACACAGAACACAGAACTAGTTAGCACAATAACATGTTATTTCTTTCGGAAAAGGTTACAAGACCGAAAAAATAAGATAACAAAAATTTAATGCACAATTCTCAAAATTATTGAGGAAAACTGTTAGGACCTCACAAGTGAGTTACAGGGATAGAGGGGTAAAGCATGCTTTAAAAAGCTGTCAGTCATTTCAATTCTGTTGTTGCCTCAGAATTATTCAATGTATTCATTGTTCTTCTAGCATTTTCTATCTGTCCTGTTCTTTTGCTTCAAGTAAAAGATAACTTTTACTTCCTAACTTTGGTTTTGGTCTTTATTTTTTTTGCTGTTGTTACACTAATTTGCCTTCCTTTTAGTTCTGAGAACAGTCATGCCTGTTTTTATCACTGGAAGAAATGTATGAATAAGAATCTTTAAAAGCATTAAATTCTATTATTAGTTTATGTTGTTATAAATATATACTAAGGGTGATATTTTTCCCATTAAAGTGAGTGGGTGTTTCAGTAGATACAATATCAGTCTCTGAAGGAATCCAACAGGCTGGATAGCCAGTCATAACATGTTATAAATTATATATGAGATAATATGGTTTAATGTTTTTCAGAATTTCCTAACTTGGTATTGATCTATATAACATGAATCACATAGTTAACACTATTCCATCTTACCCACATCAGAATTTGAAATCCTGCCAAATCTTCTAAGTCTAACAACACTAAAGTCCTATGTCACTAGATTAGGGGTCCAAAAAACATGTCATCTTGTTAATAAAAGAGCACATGCCATAATATTCTCCATAGTGAAAAACATTTTGGTCTTACTTATACACATACATAATTAATTTTGTATCATCCAAGTATTTTTACTGATATCAATGGTCCTACTCAAAGTTTGGACTCTTAAGAACATGAACAAGTCTTTGACTACTCCTATACAAGGTTTTAAACAGCACCCTCCACAATAACATCTGAGCCTTTTCCCCTTCCATGAATTATAAATATTTATTATCAGTGTCAATGGTGGCATGTATACCTGCTTTCTCAACACCAGGCTGCGATCACAAGTCCATTCAATATCTCCCTAGGGAGAGCAGCTGTCCAACAAGGCGCTCTGCCAGTCAGTTACAACTACTGTGACCTGTCCCTCTTTCAGGACTGGTGTATTAGAGGATGACTCATGTTCTTTTTAATTCAAATAATGAGGCTTATTTAGTCGGTTCATTTTCTTCTGCCAAGAACCTATGCAGCTAAAAATAATGCCAAATTCATGAATTTGTCTTCACTGTTTCTTTTTTGCTTTTGACAGTTACAAACCGAGATTTGGCTATTTCTTGCCTCATATTCTTTAACTTCTCAAACTGTGTGGGGCAGGCCAATCTTTGTCATTGTGTAAGCCAAAAAATCAAAGACTTCATTCAACTGACAAGTGCAAGATCGTATTTTTGACTCTGTTAGTTGAAAACTAAGGAGGCTGGGAGATGCTGGGCTGTATGTCCTGTTTGATCCCATGATAACTACCTGGGCTAGGGCTTTGGTTATACCACAATACTCTGGGGAAAAAAAAAAAATTCTTTTAGTGAAAACCTTATACTTTTGGTTTTATATATTCACTTCAGATATCTCTTTTGTTGTTATACTTGTAAAAATGAAAACATTATGGTGTGTCCTTTTCCTCTTAATATTCCTAACACAGTGCAAAACATGGTCCCTGTATAGATGAATAACCTGAAGCTTCGCCAAATATCTTTGTTATTGTTTCTTTTAGCATATACAAATGAAATATATTTGTCAGAGGTAGAAAGTCAAATGCTGGAGGCTGAAAGCTGTTGTAGATGTACAATTTACTGTGGTGATAACCAAGAAGCAGGTGGAGAAAATTGTCACAAGTTGCATGCAGAAGGTCATTATGGATAAAAGAGTGTACAAGTGGTGTTTTGGTCCATTAAAAATTAAGGTGAATTAATTTTTTCTTATCTGTTCTAAAAAAATTATATGCAAGAAGGCAGCTTCTATTCTTGAAGTCATTTAGGTTTTGTTTGTGTTTGTATATATATACCAGTTTTAATTTTTTGCTTAATTTGACACAAAGCAATTTAGGCAGGAGACCTTTTTTTTTGTCCTTTTCTTGCATTGTAAATTAACGATTATTGACGAACTGTGGGAAATGCTCATTTCATACATTGTGTGGATTGAATACAAACATGCAGAAGAGGACAACAAAGCTGGTGAGGGACCTGGAGAATCTTATGAAGAGGGATTGAAGGAGCTGAGACTGTTTAGTTTGAGGAAAAGGAGGCTAAGGGGAGACCTCATCACTCTCTATAACTACCTGAAGGGACATTGTAGAGAGGTTGGTGCTGGTCCCTTCTCACAGGTAATTAGTGATAGAACAAGAGGGAATGGCTTCAAGCTGCAGCAGGGTAGGTTTAGACTGGACATTAGGAAAAAATTTAATCTTTGCCAGCTTGCTGCATTTATGATTCCCTTCTCATTTTTTGAGCATTTTAATTTGTTTTTAATCAATATAAAGTCTTCAAGGAAAATAGTTGTCTCATGTCTTGCCATAATTCTTGATACTGATGCAATTGTTATGCAATAGTAAGTGAAATCTAATGGGAATTCAGATAAGAGGAAGAAAATTCAGATTTCAGATGTCTGTTTTCTTTTTACATTAGTTTATTAGAAGTTTTAAAATAACATAGTAAAACCAAAACAGTAGTTCAGGAATCTTGGGCTAGGTTCCCTAGATTAGATGGATCCAGGATCATTTATGCCTTCATTCTTACTAAACTGTTTTTTGTTTCCACAAGCTTCAACAGGCATGATGAATAAAGTTCCTCTAGCAATAATGTAAAGCCTAGTCAATACAGCATTTAAGTGGGTAAAGATTTCCATTCTCCTCTGTTACTTATGTAACTGCTAGACAATTTATACCTCTAATCTTTCATGCTTTCAGTGGAACTTAGCTGATCTCCAGGTGGTCTGTTACTTAAATTTGTTTCATAACAGAGCTAGAGGTAGGAAGATAAAAGCACCTACCTATTTTAGAATAAGTGTTTCCAAATACATCTGGAAGACTATAGTAGATCATGTAGCCAGGAGCCAAAAGAAATATTTATCATGTTTTTGCATTACATCAGTAACAACAACACTTGGGCTAAAAAAATATTTTAAAACTTGTAATTCTCATAGATATCTTGTTTATAGTATGTTATTTTCTCATAATTCTGAATTGGTAGAGTTTGCAAGAATCCCGTTCATAAGAAAAGGAAGAAGAAATTAGTTATGTAAAATACTACAGTGTTGTGGTTTAAGGTTTTGGTGTGGAGGACAGGTGGAGCGGCTATTCCACTCCCCTTCCTGCCACACTCTATAAAAGGACACAGGAAGTTCTGCTCGCCCCTTCCTTTCTGGGATTGCTGCTGGGACCGCACCTCTGCTGGCTCTGACCTTCAAGTGTTTTGGCAGAATCCTGCACCATCCGAGACTGGGGTTTGTATATATTTGTATATACGTCTCCTCTTAATATCTCTGTATATTCCTCTTCCCTTAATACCTTTTTGTTCGCTGTTAAAATTGTAATCTTAACTTCCAACTTTGTGTAAGGTCTTTTTCCTTCCCCTGGGAGGAAGCAGGGAGGGGGAGAGGGGTGAAGCAAATTCTGCTCTGTGGGGCTTGTCCTGAGCCTTAAACAGAGACATGCAGTTAAGCTCTGTAAAGACTATGAAACTCACACATCATCTTGTATGAATATTCACACAAGTAGCCTAATTGTTGCATCATAATTTTACACATGTTGAAATATTAAATGTAGCCTAATCTGAGAAGTCCTAGTTTTATGGAACTGGGAAAAACATGGAAATGGCAGTGGAAGAGCTTAGAATAATTGTACAGGTGTTATTTTGTAGTTAATTTGTTCTATTTTGCTTATTTGCTCATTTTGTAACAGAAGGCACGTGTAAATCACTGTGTCTTACTACATTGTTCATTATAATTTTGCTACCTATCTGCATCTTGTAAGTCTTCACCCAAAGTTCATTCTTGACACTAAGGAGAGCTCTGAAATTTGGATGCATATTATTTTGGGGAACTCTAACATAAGAACCAACTGATATGAGATAAAGGTTTTAGAATGAGGTCCTCAGTGTCTGCCAAATGATGTTGTCCTAGAAATAACATGCAAGGTAAAAGCACCTGACATACATACTTAATCAAGAATTAGAGCCTTGACGAAGTTTTACTATGTTGTTATAAAATTATTCTAGTTCACAATGTAGAAGGATCATTCTACAGTGGCTTAAAACATTGGTATTTATTTAAGAATGACTTTCAACAATTCCCTGGCTTTTGCTCCCTCCATCCCTTTTCAGAAACTGTTAACTTTACATATTGCATATTACAAAATATTTCATAACATGCATGTCAGAAGACTGTTGTAAATGCTCATACTGCTAGATTCTAGCCTTTTCCTTGCATATTTTATAGGTTTCCCAAAAGGTCAGGTAACGCTACTGTGCTTTAAGTCTAACTTGATCTTCACAGGGATCTGGCTGGCCACATGGTTCTAAGACTTTCTCTTCTTATTGAACTAGGTTTGAGACACAATAGTTGTATGTAAAAATACATATAAATATTTAACTCTTCAATTTTAACTGTCTTAAATATGTAACTTTTTTTCTAATATACTTTTCCATATACGACATATACCATTGTTGTTATGGTAATGTCATGTAAATGTAAATCTCTAAGTCAATACTTTTAACAAAACGCAGCTCATGGTACAAAAAAATAACACTGTAACAGGCAATATCACATAAAAATGTCATCCTGTTGGCCTAATGAACTGTAAAGCAGAGATTCAAATCTTTGGAATATATACAGCATGCCTAAGTAATTATAGTGTTTATTGTGGTCCCAGTGATCACTTTTCACTTAAACGGATGTCTGGTGTTAAACTTGTTATCTGTATCTGTGTCTTTGAGCAAGTGTTCAGATATCCTACAGGTTCCTAATATGGGACTGGCTGTTACTTTCAGTGATGTTTTCACTGATAGTACAAGCTTGGGTTAGAAGATGGTATCAAGTACTCATTTTGAATTTTGGCAGCATGTTAGTTACAATGATTGGGTTAGGAATCTTCATCTTGTTAATCAAGGTTGTCTGAAACCAAAACATATCCTATACTTCGGCATTTCTTTTTCTGTTCATACTTTCAATTGTTTTATTTTGGGGAAATAATTGTCTTTCATTACGTGTATACAAAACTGAGACATATTGGGGCACCGATTTTCAACATAAATCCTTTCAATTATAGTAAGATTTCAAATTAGTTGACATTCACTTCACGTGAATATCTGCTGGTATCTAGGGCCGTTGAAGAGCTCTAAGATACACAGTTTGTCATCCAGGAGTCTGGAAAGATACATGATTCCTCTGGGTCCTTTCTTATAACTGTTAGACTGTGTGGATGCTATCATAGCTGGCAGAACTGGCAAATGCAACACAAGACTAGCCATGTATAGCACTAGACAACTATTCTTATGCAACTGAATAAAATTCCTTAGGTTCTCCTCTAAGTCAGATAAGCATAGGCACCTCAATCCCAAGACAGTTGTCTATATAGATCTATTTATTAAACTTTTAAAGATGCTAGTCTCTCCCTACATATTATTTATAGAAGACTAAACAACTTCTTTATTTTATTTATATTATGTTATTGGAGTTTTTTGTTTGTTTGTTTTTCTGAATAGGTAAAGAAAATGAGACGTATTAACTGTAACAGATTTTCTATTAATGAAAGTTGAAAATCAAACGTAGAAGTAGGGTTGGAAAAATTAATATAGAACCAATAAGCTTAACACCGAGTTCCCAAACTAAATGTGAATACCAAAGAAACATGTGACTAAGATGTCACTTTAAATTGCAGTTCTCTCCAGCAGTGACATTTATTACATAAATATTCAGATTTTAACTCTCAATGCATGCTGGCATAGAAGACTTATTTGTTCGCTAAACTACTAAAGGAATTAAAGTTTTCCAGAGAAGTGAAAATCACAACAGTCATTCACGTTCACAGCAAGCACTCACTCCTCTAAAATGTCAAATTTGAACTATTTTTATGCTGAAGATAATGTAAAGAAGGAAAGTCTGTACTATAGAAACAGCCACATGAATCTTGTCATGTACATGGGTGCCTTCTAAAAATCATATACTGTGCAAACTACTGTATAAGACATGCTATTAGATGACCTTTCAATTCTGGAGTCTACCTTCCTCATTTCTTAGTGCATTATTTTCCAAGGAAATTATTACATAGAAGATATATTTTTATAAAGTTCTAAATTAATTTATCAAGAAGTAATACTTTAGCAAAATGTAGTAATTTTCACTTTTTAAAGCCAACTTTCTGCTTTTTAAACAATGTATAGCTTTTTAATTGCTAGTAAGAGTGTGTCTCGGTTTAAGGCTCAGGG
>VYZX01008651.1:73782-130299 GCA_013401335.1 Brachypteracias leptosomus | reverse complement strand
TGAACTACAGCTATTTCTTTTCAATATTTTGTGTGCATTGGGCTGCAACAGAATTTGGGATACATGAATTGATATACTAAACTAAAACAATGGAGAAAGTAGCTATGGAACCTCCAGAGTTCCACTAAAGAGACTGATACTTTTAATTACTCTTTGCAGAGAGGAGGTCTTGAAAGTTTAGAAGCAAGTGAGCAATGTCTCCTGAAACTGGGAAAAAATGACACTGGTATGTAAATCATGTAGATATTTGCAAAATTGAATGAAAGAGAAATAATTGTGAAGAGCATTGCAGTTTAATTCACAGTAGTCCATATAGTTTCTCTCTCTAGCACTCACTTGATTTTGATAAGTTGTTAAATTAACACTTTGTGAAGTTTACTTTATGCCAAATGAGAAGGAAGACAAACTCTAAAGGTATG
Organism: Brachypteracias leptosomus; assembly: GCA_013401335.1. Classification (NCBI taxonomy): domain Eukaryota; kingdom Metazoa; phylum Chordata; class Aves; order Coraciiformes; family Brachypteraciidae; genus Brachypteracias; species Brachypteracias leptosomus. The sequence continues at coordinate 129,880 of VYZX01008651.1, read as the reverse complement.
CATACTGACCAGAGCAAAAGGAAAGGGAAGCCTTCAAAAAAAAGTGTCTTCAATTTATTCTATATTTCTGAACAATGAGTTACACAGACAATATTTTAGTACAAGCCTAATTATGATATTCCTCAGAGAATCCTTTGAGAAGAAATAAAACCATGCATGACTGGAAGCATTTAGGGAAAAAAACCCAGACTATTTTCATAGTTGTGTTAGCAATGCAACTGTTTTAAAATAGCAGAAATAATACACAGTACAGATGAAATATATCTGCACAGAAATCTCTGCTTTTCAGCACGTTAAAGCAATTCAGATGCTCTGAATTATGACCTACTGTTGTGCTTGGAGTCATTTGAGCAGACATCCTGGTATCTAAAAGTAGGAAGTCTGTTCCAGCCTTAGAGGTTTTGGGTTTAGCTGCATATTATACTTAGCCTCACTAAGGAGGGTTTTAAAAATTTTATTTCCCTCCTTTGAAGAAACTTAGAATACTTTGTTGTTATTTTCTTTACAATAACGGATAGTATCACCAAATGCTAATGACAGAGATGCTGGTTAGACAACTTAAGAATGGAAAGCAGCAAGTTAAGAAATGTCTAATAAAACAAACAAAACCAACAAACAACTGGTTAGGGCAGTGCTATCTTTTTTCTCTCCTATACAATTTCAGTATCAAAGAATAACATATAGAGCCTAGTTTAGATAAGGACTCAGATATTTCCATACTCAAGTCAGGTTTATCTAACTAAGCATCAAATGTAGCAATGATGAAAATTAATCTTCCTATATTTGCTTCAACAACTTTGCAGCCATTCAGACCAAGTAGGCCAACTTCAGAGCTAAAGAAAAAGTTCCAGATAGGCATGAAATAAACAGCTAGAATTATGAGAAACTCTTAGTAAAGATTTGGGATGACTTTATTGTAGAAGGATGAACCCATTGTGAGTTGCAAGCTGAATTAGTGATGGTGGGCTAGAGAAAATGAAGAGACCAAATAAAGCAGAATTAGACAACAATTAATTCAGAATTAGACAAAGTTGCCAGCTAGTGCACATACTGTTGAAAAAGTCTTACTTTGAACAAAGAAGGAGAAAGTAAGCACAAAGAAAAAAACACAACTCTCTTTAAGTCTTTGGAAAATGTTAGAAGTCATTGATTCAAGATTATTCAAGTTCATAAACAGAAGAGCTTAGATAAGATCAACCGGATAAAAACTGTGATATTTGTCATTTCTAATTCCAGTAATTAAGTGCTGTTCTAATTCTACTTGAGAAGGCCTCAGTGGGATTATAATAATGGCATAATGATGGAAACAAAGACAAAGAAAGGATCAGAACTACTATAAAAAGAAAGGATATTGAAAAATTCATGACACAAAGGTAATGACTGCCCTTAAAAGGTTAACCTTTGCTGACAGTTGCTATAACAGAAGTGTACAAGACATCTTGTTTCCTCTGTATTTTCCCACAAAAAAAAGAGGAAAAGACAGAAATAATTGTGATACATCACAGTGATATTTCCTGCAGTTGCTACTGATGGCATTTTTCATAATGATCATAATTTTTTTCAGATAGTTTTTGGTCAAAATATAGCAGTTTACTGAGAATAAACCTACCAGCTTTGAAAAGCAGTGGAAGAGGGAAAGAGAAAGAAAAAGAGGGAAAATGATAGAAGTGAACTACCTCACAATGAATTATTAGGACAAATATCAGAGTTGATCTAAGATTCAAGTCAGAATTTCATGAAGCAAGGAGTTAGATCTTGGTGATCGGCTCCGTAGGTGACCACGCCTGCTGTTCTATATCCTTTCTCAGTGTCCCTGAAACGTGTACAATGTATGCAAGACTGACTAACTCCAACAGGAAAGTTCAAAACCCCCAAATTACTGATATCCTTTAGTTTTATCTACTCACTAAAGTAGGTGAATGTCACTCAGTGGAAGAGTGACATTCATGCCTTTATTGTAAGGAGAATGCTTTAACTCCTCCGCAGTGCTTCATCCCAAATGGCCTACGCTCATCACAGGGAGGAATGGCGAATTTTAGAAATCTCAGGGACTTTGGCAAGCAGGAGAATAATTTTCTTTGCCAAGCCTGGTGTAGAAAGGAATCACTTGTTTGCCTCCAAGGACCTTTGGAATGGAACTCTTCTCCCTTCAGGCCTTGAAAGTCACAGTGCTTCCCACCATCGCATTGGTGGGAAACTCTATTATATGTAAATTTTCATCATTCTTATTCCTTTTCTTCCTTTCACTTCATCTGAATTATTTTGCCATCTCTACATTGAACCATTATTCAATGTCCCATAGAGGATATAATGCACAGTCCTTATTAAGATACACATGTTCGTGGAATAACCCAATGCTCATTAAAAAGATAAACTTATATTGGAGTATTTTGTGCTATTCTCAAAGCATGCACAAAATATGGAGCAAATATTGTACTTATAATTGCATTTTAATTGAGCCTTATCTGGTATTAAAAGATAGTTGCATATGGAATGTCAACTTGAATAATATTTTAAGGTACATCTTTTAATTTTACTGCTTTTATTGTTGCTATTACAGCTTGGGAACATTTCCCTACAGCTGTTTTTATTTTGTGAAAATCATTCATCCCATGAGCATGACTGTAGCTGTGTACAGTACACAAAAATCCTTATGATCATTAAACACGTGTAGTTAAGGACTTTTGTGTATCCATACAAGTTTCCTTTTCTTGTTTTGTGTTTAATTTTTCAGCGACTCTCCTTATTACTTCTGTGTCTCAGATGTAGCACAGTGGGGACATCTACAATTAACAAATAACTTAATGCCATCCTGTTTGCTGCTCCTGTTATTGGTTTGTTTGTTGGGGTTTTTTTTTAATGGACTTACCAGTGATTTTGGCTCAAAACCACATCCCTTTCACCATGCATCTGGTCCCTAATGACAGTAGTCCTGTCCCACTACTCCAGCTAGAGCATCACTCTCTCACACAAATTCTCTGACAGGTCTCTGATTCTGAAGTGCAAGTTGTCTTTGCTTCTTGTACACAGTTTCTTTTCCTTTCACAGAATCCCTGATATTTTTCTCTTTCCTCCTGCTACTCCACTGACTAGCTTCTCCCAGCTGTCCTGGTTTTTGTTCCAGTTCCACTGCTCACATAAACACCCTGGGCTTCCTTCCGGCACTGCTTCTTTCCCCCAAACAATCCCAGTTATTCATCACTTCTTCCCAGGCTCTCACTTACTTTTCTCCCCTTCCTAGAATTCCTAACTGTTATTTGACAATCCTCAGGCTGAAAATGATTTTGACATACAAAGGATCAAATTTTCTAAGCAACGGCCAAGTCAGAGGAGCTAAAGTTTACTGGGTTTCACAAGAAAGCCAGGTGAAACAGCAAATTTTTCCTAATTTCAGTGGAGAACTACAAAGCACTCCTAAAATTTTCTCCAAAGTGAGAGTAATGAAAAGAAACAAACCTTTCTGTGAATACAGCCTGAATTGCTACTGAACTTTGGTAATTGATGCTGAATGCAGGTATCTTGTAGGGTTTTTTTTCAGATTTTGCTGAAAATATTTTACAGAGATCTCCTTGATTATTTTCTTTCCACAAACATCATAATTCCAGCCTGAAGAACTCTCATCCATTTGGCTTAGGCTTCACTAATTTAGCAATTAACATTTAACAGCCAGATTGTTTTCCCGAGCCCAAGGGCACTAGTGCAGGAAAATATCTTCTGATCTATAACCTCATTGCAATCTCAGAGCTCCTAAAATCTAAATGTTTTATTCTAATCATTTTTGCTGATGCAAGAGTCAGTCATGACTATACTGCAAGTAGCAAAATGCTACATAATACTCTTTAGTCAGACAGCATTTATTGTACTATAATTTGTTCAAAGACAATAGGGGAGATGCAAATTCTAGAGAGGCATATTAATCTGTAGGTCAAACAATAACAAAATATTGAAAAACTGTCTTAATGATTTTTTACATTGTGGTGGAAAAGCATGTAATTCCATAGGGGGCTGCTGGTGATCTCATAAACCAGGAGAATAAAGCTGAGAGGTTTATTAATGCCACCAAGGCACTGAAATAGAATTTGGTTTATATCATCTACAACTGTATAGGTGTTTATTATTTATAACACATTCTTCTTTTTTAAAGGTCTCCATTCTAAACCCTCTTCTGATGCTCCATATCTTGCTTTTCCCCGTTGGTTTTAAACGGCAATTGTATTCCAGATGCAGCTTGAAATGGTGCTGTGTTAGCTGCTACCTTTCACTTTTTATTACAAAATTTAGTCTATTACACCAGCAATATTTTTCATTGGAAAGTAAAAGTTAAAAACTGCTGACTTCTTAGGTGGTGTGTGGAAAGAGATTGCTGTGTGTATGCCATATGGTGCTCAGCGTCTTGTAGGATCAGGCCCTAAATGCTAGTAAATCGCGATTTACTGACAGTGCATACTGTGCAGGCAGAGGCAATGCACCGCTCCAGATCAGCCTTGGTGGTGAGCCCCCTCTCTGGCTTGAAGCAATCAGTACTGACACTGTAAGCACCAAACCAGCTGTCATTGCTGTTCTTGGCATTCAAAATTGCATGGAGTCACATTGTAAAATGCTCAGTGGGTGTAGGTGGGTTCCCCACACTTATGCAAAGAGAGCCCGATACTCCTTACAGCACAGAGTTTGCATATCTCTTTCTCTAGTCTAGAAATTCAGCAGTAAAAAAGAAAGTGGTGCAAAAGGGCCAGTGCTGAGGTGATAGGGTCAGCCTTCACTCATAGAAAAGTGATGGTACACCCATGAGAAACAATGCACTCCAGCTTAATGGCTCGTTACTGCTGTTAGTCCCTCTCACATACAGGGCAGCTACCCAAAGCCTGGGTCACGCAGGAGCATCTCCACCAGGACCTCCATCCCATTCATCTCATCCTGTCCATGGCAGAACTGCTAATGACAGAGTGAGAGCCAACAAACACCAGGGACATGGGGCAGTCCCTGTGTGCAGAGGTTATCACTGTCAGCCTGACCCTGCATGTCCCACTCTCACTGTTCAGGTCAGTTGTGAGTAACCATTTCCTCTGTCATCCCTGTTAAATTAATTATCTATTGCACAATAACCTCCCATTATAGGTGACTAGATAAAGTGACCCTGCAAGCACAGTACTCCTAAACCCTGCTGCTGACTGCTCATACAACAGCTCCCTCACTATCCACGCTCAAACCACTGGAGATCTAACCTAAAGTAGCCTCTGGCAGCTGACCAACATGCTTTGGAGCCTGATTTTGTGGTGTGGACAGGCTGAACAGGCTGCACCCTCCCAGGAGAGCCAAGGACTAGCCATGGGAGTCAGCCAGGAGTAGAAACTTGCAGCTGCTGGCCCAGCAGGAAGGCTGGTGCTCAGAGCCTGGAGACCTGAATCACACCTGGGAAGGGAACAGGGTTTTATTCTGTAGTGGTAGTTGACTGAATAATGTTTCAATCTTTTAATATTCTGCTTATGCAGGAAACAAGAGTGCTAATTACTTGTGGTAGTGCTCGTGCTTGATGGGAACACATCTCCATAGGGCTCTCAGGTGCTGGTTCTGCCAGGGCCAGGTGCTTGCAGATTGGAGATGGGAGTGGGAGAATGAAGGGCTCCATATAGAGCTATCTAGTAATCCCACAAGTTATTCAATCCTCTTGAGATGAGGAGTTTAATGTTAACCTTTTAAAAATGTACTGTTAAAGGCTTACTGATAAAGCATTGGTATTTTGAAAAGTTATTTACCACAGTAATATATTTTCTCATAAGTACTAAGTAAGCGTAGTTTTTAGAAGTACAATTGTTTGCAAAGTATTTCCTCTACCAGTTTGTATCATAAGTACAGAACAGTACGATAACAAAATCCTGTCTGGTTTAATGTGTAACAATTGCTATGTTCCTAGTTTTATATTCTCCTGCTTCTCAGCATAATCTGTTTGATAGGGTGTGTTGATGCGTGGTGAAAAATAACTGTAACAGTACATAGTGGTAATAACAAAAATCAGTGTGTCTTAGTAGAAGCAGGAAGAACTTAAGATCTTTAGTGTGATCTGAAGCATCCATACTCAGTAGTCTGTGTTAATTACCAAGGAAAGGCAGTGCTTATCATCAGTTATTCTCTTAATATTCCATTTCCTGTAGAATATATCAACTCTTAAAAAAAAATAAAATCAGAGTTTTTTTTCCTAGGAAAGTTGATGTGTCTTTTCTGTGTCTCAATCTATGTCTAAAGTTGCATATTCGCTTGACATCTAGAGATACATACAATTAAAGCACCAAACCACTCTCTCAGAGCCTTAGCAAGGACAGATCTTCCATGGAAAAAGTAAGGAAGGGTTAGCTAAGACAGCCAGTAGATCACAGTAAAGCTTCCCAAAAGAAGGTATTCCATCTGACTAACAGCATTTTTTTTCTATATTTCTGTTGCCCCTAGATCTTCTAGGGGAAAGCAGTAATAGCTGTGCATTACCTACAGGGTTTTCAGACACCCCCTGTACAACAAGTCTTTGAATTGTATTCCATACTGTTCTCTATCTTGGCAATGCCTCCTGTTCTGCTATCCTTTTCCTACCTTTTCCAAACAGTTCATTTGTTATGCAGCGTGCTGCTGCTAGCAGGCTCTTTGCACTCTTGGAGTTAGGGCAGGATTTGTCCCAGTTTCTGTTAGCATGCCAGCAGTGTTACAATGTTAATGTTTAGTCTAAAATTTTTTAAATGGCAATGGTTTCCTTTTTTTTTTTTTTTCTTAACAATGTTGTCTGCTTAAAAGAAATGTTAGCAGGGGGAAAAAAAAGAAAAAAGTATGTGACCTATTAAAATGAAAGATTGCCCATTCTTGTAATTACAAGTAACAGGAAGCCCGGTAGTACCTTGTTTGTTAAATTCCTGTGACCTCTTCCAAAAAAAAAAAAAGTACAAAAAAGCCACAGTTATTAGTACATCTAGAGCTAAGGTCCTGCTCTATGCACATGTGTTAGTCATTTAGTAGACTTTTTTTTTCCTCCCTTGCTAGAACTGCAGTGGATTGATAGCTAGATATTCAACACTGGTGGACAATCCCCTTTAGGCTGACTTGGAGGAACTTGCTAATAACTAACTGCCATTCTTTTCTTGCTCAGGTTCCCAGTTGCTGTAAGCTTATAAGGGGGCCCCTTTCAACCTGGTTTGATAAAAGGTATCTGTGAAGAGGTCCCAAAGATGCAGAGTCCTGGGGCAACAGCAGTTTTAGGTCTACCTGTGGAAAGGGACAAGGAGACTAAGAACTCCCCATAGTTTTCAGGGTGGACTCCCTTGCAAAAGTTTAATGTGAAAACACTGGATTGCCAGGGCTTTTTCAGACCATGATAGAAGAGGCTTAGCTTGCATGCTGCTCAGTCCCCAGGCCTTTGTCAGGATCTGTCAGGTGTGAAGATTTAGCTCCTATTACAGGGAGTAAGGGGATCAGCTGCAAATAAAATATATGCTGTAGATTAGACAAAAGCCCTGTTCCTTTGCTACACACACATCTATGCCAAAAGTTAAGTACTCAGAGGACACCTCTCAGTGCTAGTCTGTGATGATAGGGTTGTTCTTAAGCCCAGTTTTGGAGTCTTTTCCAGTAATTTACTTTGCTCACTCTGGAGAACTGAAAGCAGTTATCTAAAGGAGACTTTCAGATTTGAAAGATTGATTACATGAAAATGGAAATTACCATCATTTTACTCCAATTTATAGAAGCAAATGTAGTTATTACTACAGTTATGCATCCAAAATATTGGGCAGTTGAAATCTGGGAATTTTTTTTTCCACTACAAAATAAACTGTCAAACTTCTGTTCATATTTGTAGTGCACCGTTTCACAAAAAGTTTTTCTGTTCTGGTTCTGAACTTCTGTTAATAGGGTCTTACATGTTAGAAATGCTTATCTTCAAAATCACAGGCAAACTTTTGGAAACCTAAGGGAAAAGAATAACAGGGAGAAAAAAAAAAGAAGAAAAGAAACTGACTTTGAACTGAAAATGTAATTTGTTATGGCTATAAATCTAACTGAAATGAGGAAACAGAAATGAGGAACGGAAATCAATGAAGTTCTTTAACATCTATGCATAGAACATAAATGAACAAATAAGCTAGGGTTGTATATATCCTTTATTAATAATGTGACTGCTTTCTGATACATTTAGATAAGCACATTTAAAGCTAGTTTTAAAAAAAGTACATGAAAACTGCTTGGTCCTAAATGAAACAGAGGCTTTAGTCCCTCAAGAGTGTTGTTTGAAGGACTGTTTACTTATTCAAGTGACATATATCTGTGTTAGTGAACTTCAATACCATGAAAATGAATTAATTAATTTATGTATAGGCACACGGAATCAATGATTTTATTTCCAATGAAACTTTTGATTTCTTATGATTATCATATCTGGAAACTTCCCATATATGTTATTTTTCTTTCCTCAAGAGAACTATACTTTCATTTCTCAGATAACCTCCACCCATTCAAAAGACTGCTCTTTGGAAATAAATCCTTGGATAACCTGAATTGTCAGACAATTGTGTAAAATTTCATTAAAAAGTCAAATATACTGAAAAGGATCACAGGTGGGACAGCTTATAGAGAGCAGAAAAAATGTGGAGGAAGAGCTGGTAAAGTCAGATCTCTGAAGTAAACTTTCCTTTATACACCTATAACTTGCAGTGCTATTGAATCACTGCTTATAGCTAGTGCAAAGATTTTATATGTGAAAACAGGAATAAATAATTTGAAGATGATTGGCTGGAAGTGCTTTCCTCATTGGTCTGAATCACAGCTTGAACTGAGAATGGGGGAGGAGACTCAAGCTGAATATATTTGTGCCACCACTTCCGTGTGTCTCTAGGAAGTTGTCATTCATATCACAAACAATCTTTCTTTTAAGTCAGTCACTGCATCCTCTTGGGTGCTTGTTGCTAATGGAGACAGAAATACTATTCTAGTCTGGATTTAATACATTTCACACATAGATTCATTATGCACTACTTTTTTCAGCTGAAGTGGAATTTCAACATTTTTGTGACTTTTGACACTTCATCACTCATAATGGGGTCTAACTTACAGGGAATAATGAACACATTATTGTGCCAAATTTGAGAGTGTTGTGTTCATAAACAGTATTTGTAGTTTTCGTACCACAAAATCAAATATCTTCATGCAAGGGGTTGATTATGAATAGTTCTGTCATTTCTCTAGCTTCTAACAGTGTTTTTAATAAACTTCAAACCACTTCATTATTCCTGTTCTCTCTGTGGCCACTGAAGTCACATTTAAATATGCATCTAAATATTTTAGAATGAAGATGACAGCATTAAAGAAAAATTATATTGCTGACAAATTTTCAGACTTGGGCCTTCATGTGAACCTAAATAAACAGCCTGACTGCAAACACTATCTTAAGCTTAATTTCACTTTGTGGTTTCAACTGTAGGTGCTCTCTGTTCTTTATTCTGACCTCAAGTGTATTTTTATATACAGGCATGAATGTGTTAGTTCACTGACACAGGCTGTGTATCTGGTCTGTAAGCTCACAAAGCCTGAAGAGCCTTATAGGACATGCAGGCCTGCAGCTTCCTCCACTTTGGTGAGCACTTATGAGCAGTTCTGTGGTGGCACCAAGATGCTGTTTATGTAAGATCTCAGGAGCATGAATGAGATTTGCACTTGTAGCCCCAGGAATTTTTGGAAATATGTTTTGTTTTCTGGTAGGCTTCTGAACATCTGGAAATGCTGGCATTATACTGTCTCAGCATAAATCATAAATGACTCGAAGTGACTATTTTTCCTCCTAAAACTGGTCCTTTTAAGCATTATTGCACCACAACAAAATGAAACGAACTCCTTTTCCTTTGCTGTAGAAGGAGAAGGAACACTTGGCCTCTGGGGAAATCCCTTCAATTTCTTTTTCCTATCTTCTGCCCATCAAATGAGAAGGAGATAAAGATAATTTCTTGGGCTGGTACAAATAAAGGCCGATTTTTGGATCTGTTCTGGTCAGGTAAAATTGCATCCGCTGCTGCTGTTACCACTTCCAGTCTTAATAACCATTCTGTGACCTTCACTCCCCATCAATCTATTCCTGAATAGTTATTCTATTTGCAGCTTTTCCTCTAGCTCCCTTGTCCCTTGAAAGACAACTGTGCAGTTTTTCAAGTACTGACAATTCTTCCACTGCTTGGCTGATCTTCCCAGAGGTCTCAGGGGCTGCTCAGCCCTCTCAAGCTGACTCACTGGGCTACTGTGCTTGGGACAGGTTCTCACTTCTTACTGGCAGTGCCACCAAAGACTTCTACTACAGTGGGTCAAATTATCTTTTGGTAAATCTCTTTGCACTGTTTGTCTTAGCAGACTGTGACAATCTTACATTATCTAAAACAGAAAGATGAGACAGAGTACCTGATGAGACAGTCTTGGGTTGGAAATGAATGGTAAATATTTCCAATCATACATTATTGTAGTGGGTCTGGCTGAGCTGATTTTCCTCATAGCAGCCCTCATGGTGCAGTACTGGGAGCTAGAAGGGTGTTGATAACACACCCATGTTGTGACTAGCAGTGCTCACACAGCACCAAGGCCCTTTCCAACATCCCCCCAGTGGGATGGTGGGGAGCGGGGAATGGAGGGGGCCAAGATCTGGAAGACAGCTGACCCAAACTGATAGAAGAGCTCAGTTGGCACCTGGCACCCAGCCAAGGTAAACCCATCACAGTTATAGTCATGTAAGATGACTCAGTCTTTCACTCACCCTTTTGAGCACTTGCTCTTATGTTCTACACGGAGTATCTAATCGAATATTAAAATCACCTTCAGCCATTTAAAAACAGAGAAGGATCTGAACCAGATCCTTGGATCAGAAGACCACTGAACTTTGGAGGAGTTCCAACCCTGAATCCTGCAGCAGGTGCTGTGGTCATCCTTATCTCTCACTCACTGCTGTCAAAGTTTTGCAGAATTGCTTTTCTAAATGTCTTAATCCTTCCATTTTTGCTGATTTGTAAATGATGCCAAACCTGTTTTTTGATAACAGGGACCTAGTAGCTCCCACGTTTGCACATCTTAACAAATGTGGAAAGTTGCCTTCCTGCTTCTTAAAGTAGACCTCAGCTTACTTTCACAGAAAACTTAACTCCAAAGAGAATTAAGAAAAACACCATCAGTATACTAAGGTGACTAATTGGTATTTGGTTATAGTTACATGCTGACAATAATTAAACTAATTACAAGGCATACTGTGATAAATTGCTAGCTCTTTATGTACTTCTAGTGTAGCTGAGAACCAAAGAGGTTCTGGTTCAAACTCTGAGTGTGTTTAAAAAGATTCTTGTTAAGATCACTTGCAGAGCTGTATGCACATGGCTGAGTATATGCATGAGAGGGAGATGAATACAGAGTTCATTCTTTCAGTCAGAGAGAATGGATAGTATTGTGAAATTGATGTTTGCTCAGAGCATTTCTTCTACAGTCTCAAAGTAAGGACTATGCAGAACCAGATAAACTCATTTGGAAAATAGGAAACATTTCTGCCAACCAAGAAGTCACTCATGCCATCCAGATATAAAGAAAGAAAATTTTCCTTGCAACAAAAAATATAGGGGTTTTGGCACATATTTTATTTTTGGGTCACCTTCAATGGCTAGACAAAAGAAAAATTGTTGCTTTGGCAATGTCCTTGTAGGTGCAGTTTGATGCTAGACACCACTAGCCAGGAGTAGTTTTTGTATACTAGAAATACCAGCAAGGGCCTTTTTTCATCTCTCTCCTCTTCTGAGCCTGAGAGAAGTCATCAGTAAAATTACATAGAGAGGAGTTAGACAGAAAAATACCAGTTATGTAGTGAAAGCAAAGGGGCTTTCTTTGCAAGGATTAGAGGTAAAACTTGTACCGAAATGAGTCCTTCTTAATTTTATTTATTAACTTAGCATTTGCAATACAGGTTATTACATTTGTGGGTTTTATGTTTGTTGAATGTTGTTTTTGTCTTCTGTTACGTGCTAAATGTTACATATGTGATATTGTGCCTGGAGTATGTTTTGATGGCACAAAATCTATATTTATTATATTTAATAATGATTGGGATATATTTAATACATTCTTGCTATCTCAAGTACATTAATATTCAAACATTAAAGCTAGCTAAAACTGAGGAGCCATTGTTACTCAAATAATGCTAATAAAAACCATAGAGAATCTTTTTAAAATCTGTTGAACAGGGTAAGCTGCATTCATCCACGACTGTTTGTAGAAGTAAAGAGGATGTCTTCCAGCTTTCAGGTTCATTCTGCATTAAAGACAGGAATTAAGTCCCAGAGAAGAGGATTACTGTCAAACTGAAGACAATCAGATGGCATGGGGGCAAGGCTTAAAAGTGTGTACATATATGTGCTGAGATCTGAACATATTCCGAGTGCTTTCTGAGTAGAAAGACCAAACTCCTGTACTAGGCTCTGTGCTCAGGACACAGTAACTCATAAAAGCACAACTGTAGGAAGATAGACTAGTGTCCAGGAGAGTGAATGCCACACAGTGCTAGGAGATCAGGACTCTGCTCTCTACATTTAATGCAACAGTTCAGATGTCTACCACAGCTTTGACTTAGTAAAAGAAATTTCTTACAATTTTGTAATTCTTATTCTAGTCCCATCCGGACTCAGGAAACTAAAAGTGGCATGAGTTGACAGAAGTGACAACACTTGAAAATTTAAATTTATCATACTTCAAAAAATATGGTGTTTTCTGTTTCATTTAAATCTCTCTGCCTTTCTCTTGTTCAGTCCACTTCAGCTAGAGCAGAATGAGACTTCGACAAAGCTCAGATTAGTTTTTTCTTATCCTCTGTATTCAACATAAAGTCTGGCAATGCTTTAGTAAGGCAGGCCAAGTTCTTCTTTACATCAGGTTAATTCTAATAACTAAGCCTACTAGCATGTTCCAGCCTTCATCACCACGCTGTAATGCTGTTCTTATTCTCAATGAGTGCAGTGCATTAGTTTTGATTTCTGTTTGTTAGACAAATGTAATATATGGGTATGAAAAGTGCCCTGCTTCAGCTGAATTCCAGATTGTACATTCCCACAGGGTACTTAGCAGCACGGGAGGCCAGAATCAACAAATGGTCAGACATTTACAAGCTGGCTCATATCTTCAAACTTAAAACTCCCAAAATGAAGACTTCTCAAATGTAATAAAAATAAAATTTGCTTTGCATGTTCATTATTTTTCTATTAATGAAACTATAACATATCACATCTTACGGCAAATTTAGAAAATTGAACAAAAAATTGAACAAAACCAATGTCAGTATACAGAAATAAAAACCAGAACAAACTGGTTGAGCAAAACAAGGAATTCATTCACTACTTCCCATTGGCAGGCAGATGTTCAGCCATCTCCTGTAAAGTAGGGATCCATCATGTGTATCAGTTACTTCTTGTGCACCCCCAGCCTACTCATTGGTGGGGTAGGGTGAGAAGCAGAAATTGTGTTTTCAGCACAAATCCAAAACATAGCCCCATACCAGCTAGAAGAAAATTAACTCTAACCCAACTAAAAGCAGCACAATGAGAAATTTAGCTCATCCTTGAGAAGCTGCAAAGTAAAAAGCCTAAAAGAATGATTATGAGTGTTGTTCTCTGCATTTTATGTTTTAGAGTTGCAGGATGCCTACTGCAAATCCCATGCCAGCACCACGCAGAGTGTTGAGAAACAACAGCTCCCCACTTGCTGACAGCACAAGAGCAATTTGGCCTCAAGTTATTTCTTCTGGTTCATTTCTTTCAGCTCATCTCAGGTGATGTAGCTGAACACAATGAAAGAAAGAGTTCCAGTAAGAAGTTAGGGTGAATTTTATCAGTGGTCCTGGTCACCTGTATTGGTCCCATTAGTGAACAGTTATGATTACTGGGCAATGTGTCCTCCTCTCCCTGTGCTGTGTGATAACTGGCAGCCATGCACTTCTGAAAAAAAGGCTCTCAAGATTGGCTGAGAGAGGAGTGCAAACGACTACTCTAATTTGCAAGGTGATATGAACAAAATTGTAATTTCTCTCTTTGACAAAGAAGGGCAATAGTAATTGCTGTATATGAAACAGGTCATGTTCTCTCTTAACTAATAGCATGACCTCCAACTTAGAATTGCCCCCAGTTTAGCTTCTCCTAGGGACTTCCTTCCTCCTAGGCACTTTCCCAAAAGCGCTGTCTCGATGGAAACAAAGCAGAGAGCAACTTATGGCAGAGATGTATTAAAACAATTTACTGATAAATGCATTAGAAAACTCAGATAGGTAGGACACAACCAGCCAAACTGCATTATCCAGCAGTATCACATCTACAAGGAGGGGGAATGCAAATGGTCAGGATTCATCTGTCATTGTTTTTTACCAACTCACTAATTGTGTTTTAATGATATTTTCTCAAAAAAATCACCACAAATACATCAGTTTTAGAATGGTAGATTCTGAACATCTGTGTTTTACCAACAAAATCTGACCACTACAGAGCTACAGTTTCTTTGTAGTTGCTGAGAAAATAATGGCAACTCAAGCCAAGAATGAATTAAATGGATGACATTGCTCCATATCCTTCTTTTATGGGAAGAGAACAGGTGTTTACCAATTTACATAAATTATAAAAAATCTAATGCATTTACAGCAACCAAACACTTAGCAAAAGACATGAATGAAGAGGTAAGGTAGCTGATAATGTTTTGTATTCCATCCAGTGCCTCTTTAGCACTTCTGTAGTCTGTGAAAGTTTCTGTAATATATCCTATTTTCATGGATTTGTAACTCAATCCTAAAAGAAATTCTGATTTGCATTTGGCAGGCAAAGAATTTAAACTGACACTGGGGTTTTTTTTCAATAAGCTATGGAAAAAAAGTCAGTTTGTCTTTAAGTTATGCAAGTATAAAAATGGAATGTATTTGTTTCAGACAGTATTTTATGTTGCTACAACTCAAAACTGGTTTTTTTGTTTGTTTTTTTTTTTTTTAAGGGGAAACCTTACAAGCCATTAGTCTGAATCGTGGATTAGTGCACTTAGGAAAATTGGAAAAAGAAATGTAAAAATGCCTCATTTTTTACCTTTTTATAATGATGTTTGATCTCTAGGTACACTCCATTCCTTCAGCCAAACTTTCTTCAAGATGCAGTGCCTTGCTCTGCCATCACTTATGTAAGATAGCTTTCAGTTTCATACATTTTACATGATTCAGGTGAACAGCTTAAATCTGTTATACAATTTACATGAAATTCATCATCTACCTTTTCACAAATCTTCCATATTCCTAAAGATCTTGGCAGGTATGTGAGTACTGCAGTGAATAGTTTAAGTTATCAAGTAAAAACTCTGCACGTTGCACAATATACATTATATATTAAAGATTAGATTCACCCTAAAAGGAAAGCAGTTGATTGATAGGTGACCAGAAAATGCTGACTCCTTCATTCTGTACTTTTCCTAAGAATTGTTGAAGTGACAGGTTTTGCAGGTACTGTTCTTCATCCCTTGATAAACTTGTAGTATTCATGGAAGACCCAGACTGTGCCATGGAATCCTCCTTGATTATGTCAAGTGCTTTTCATGTATTTTCCTTTACTCCTAATGAGTAGCATGCTTCCTAAAGCAACCAGAACAGCCAGATCCAAGTTGTGCTGTTGCTCCAAAATTCTCTGCAGGAATAGCTGGAGGTCCCTGTATGTTGTAGTGTGTTGCATATGATAATATGAAATAAGACAGAAATATGTTATGCAACAATTTCAGGTAGATGAATTGAAATAATGTTGTGGAAAAAAGATGTTCATGTAGATCAAGCAGCAAGTTTGATATTCAGGATACTTCCTCTCACAGGAGATTCCTCCAACAAGAGGGATTTCTAGCCACTGCGGTTTATTCTGCAAATGTTTAGAAATTTGTTCTTCAAAGCCCTTTAGATCAAGGAAAAAACCAAAACACTGGGGTCTCAGGTCAGCCAGAATTCTCACTAGCTTCAGTTAACCCAACCCTTTCTGATCACATGGGAACTTATATTTGTACAGATTTAATATGTACTTAGAATACATGTGCATGTGTGGTTTTGCATGTATGTTGCCAGTCATGGACATCACACTACCCATTTGTTCTGCCAAAATTTCCAAGTGAGTAAAACTATTGCATAAGACATTTTGCAAATTTATTTTACAAGTTAATGAAAAACTCCTTTTATACTTTATGGCAGCAATTTCAACCTTTTGTATTTGTTCCTAGGCCTTAATGTGAAATAAAACCAAGTGCTGATTACAATTAGCAAGAATATCACTATAAAAATTCCAAGAAATGATCAAGCTCAGTTCTTTTCCTCTTGTTCTATTGCTCCCTTTATGCTTTTTGTATAAATGTTCACACAACAATGATGTGGAGATGAAAA
Organism: Brachypteracias leptosomus; assembly: GCA_013401335.1. NCBI lineage: Eukaryota > Metazoa > Chordata > Aves > Coraciiformes > Brachypteraciidae > Brachypteracias > Brachypteracias leptosomus. Next base: position 113,460 of record VYZX01008651.1, on the reverse strand, counting down.
GAACCAGCTGTTTATGAACAAACATTTCTATTAGAAGGTCAGAGAGCAAACCAGGCAAATCTAGCATGAACGTTAATGTTGATTTGAATATTCACTAGCAATTTAAAAAAAAAATGGCTATTTTATCAAACGATTGTTTCAGCAGTTCTGCGTGAACTGTGCTCAACTCACTCTTGCCAAAGGCTCAACATGCCAACAGGGAAGGCTGCCAGACCCATCAGATGACTGCCCAGTTCAGGCCACCTTAGGCAGGATGATTGAAGGGCATTTATGCTGATCTAAACAAACCTATTAGGACTTGTAATGATATTCATTAAGGAGGAATGTTTCTGCAAAAATATGGAAATATTCTGGAGTATAATAGAGTGCATGTAGAACAAGGGGGCTAAGAAATGCAGAGCTTTTCTACAGGTCCTAATGGCATTCTAATGGAGATTTCCTTGATTCCCCGGCAGCATATAGCTGACTTAGCAAATCCCTAATTGCAGGCCCTGAAGGCAAACTGTACTTTGCAGCTCTCTGTACTGGATATATATGTGCATATATAATTCAGTGATTCCCTCAGGATTTTTAAAAAGGGTAAGAGTAAATGTCATCTGAATACCAAAGGCAATAAAGGAATAGCTAGTCCGGTCCAGTGGCATTCAGTTCTCCTCATGCTCTCAACCCTCAATTTCATATTTTTAAGCAAAGCTGGACATTAATTCTTACTGCATCTTGAAATGTATTGTTGTGAAAATGTCGTGTTATTGCATAGAACTCTGAAGGCTACTGGGAAATGATTTTATTGTTCATCTCTAAAACTCCAGAGGCAAGGATATTTTCTCTGCCAGGAACACCACCTTTATCCTTCCCTTATTTACTTTTATGTCATTTTCCTTTTAGCCTTAATTTTCTAGGTTGTGTTCTTCTGTAAGTTCTCCTCTAGTTCTCTTTTGAGTTTTCCTCTTTTCATGTTTGCTTCTCTTCTATGTCCACCTTCCTTTCATGTTAGTGCCATACACAACCCTTGACAGTCTGTCTTTGGTGTTAACAGTAAAATCTTCATGGATCCCAGTAAAATATTTCTGCTGCATTTTTTGTAAAATAGGGACAATGTTTTTTTTCAAAGTTCTTATGTGCCTGAAGTTATTTCAGTGGAATTAATGTTTGAAAGCAAGTATGTTAGGTCCCAAAGTATATTTAGATATTACAATTTTTAAATAAATATTTACCAAATATTGCAAATGAGGAATATGGAAGAATCCAGGGAGTTTTGTCTCTGTGGTGGCTTGTGCAAACATATATTTGTAGTAGCCTTTTACAGCAACATGACATTGTGTATTCCAAATACAGCACTTCCAATCCAGAAACAAAGCCACTTGATTTATGTAGATTTTTATTTTTGCAGAGACTTATTTTTCGTTTTGCCTTACTTGAGATGCCAGGTGCCTTAGTTACAATGAGCCCACCAGGACAGAGCTCAGAGGGAGCTGTAAAAAATGACTTGCTAATCCTTACTTCTTTGAGCGTAAACTTGTCATGGTTTTAAAGCCTGTTGTTTTGGGACATTCCAGGGCTGAAAGTGAGTGCTGGAAATTAACTTTTTTCACCAGCATAAGGCATCAGAGGTTCATGAAACTATGGGCTTTGAGGTCATGTGGAAAAGTCTCTTACAAGGATACTTCTGGTTAAAAACCACAAATGCATCCAGGGTGAGGGAGAAAATATTAATACTACTCTTGGGTAGTAAAGACACATATTGATTTTTAGAAAAGTAACAGCTGTACAAAAGTATTCCTGAGATGGGAAAATTAGAACAGGTCTTATGAAGATGAGCCATGACTCATCTGATAACTGTGGGACACTTTCCTAATACGAATGGCTTTTAAATGGAAAAGAAACAGTGAGAGGTATTTCGGTAGTTAGAATTCAGCAGTCCTGCTTTGGACAAAGACCTACAATGTGATCTAGGAACAATAACTTCACCTTTTTCCTCTCCGAGTCCTCATTCCTTGTATCTTCACAGTTAATATAATTTTCCAGAGAGTATTTTGTTTTTTCATGTGCTTCTTCATATTTTTATACATTTTCTTAGTTATGTATAAAAATATAGTGGCACTGTAGAAAGGGGTCCTCATTTGTAGGATCACATCTGTCCTACTTTTGGGCTTTTCACTAGATCTGTAAATATTTAAGAGCAACTTTTCCTTGGCAGTAGGATATCCTACTTGTCTATTCAGTAGAAAATTTGGTGAAAAAGCAGTATCTGGAGCCCATTTAACATACCAAAATTAAAAAGAGAGTACTTTAAAATGTTTTTTCTGTTCTGTGCATGGAGATACAACAACTTATCAAGACTGAAAACACTCTTTGTCACAGCTCAAATAATGATAACATAGACAGTATCTAGTGATCAGGATTACTGAGCCTATGTGCTTTTCCATATTATGTATATTGGGTGTTAAGAAGCATAATGGATTTATTTGGTCAGTTGTCAGTGGTTCAGCTTTTCAGTATCTTCCTTATGAGGGTACCTACCTTAACTAATCAGTGGTACCTCTTGGAGTCTCATGTGCAGTTGTTCATGTACTGTTTATCTTTCAGTGGATAACAAACAACTACTCAAACACATTAAAAAAATGAGTAAGAAATGTCCTGCTGCTCTGAACTCCTACAAAGCTACTTCAAGTCTTCTCTATGGTTCATTTTGACCAGAGTGTGTATTGACATTCATACCATCTCCCTAGGTTTAGATAATTTTAAAGCTTTTTCATGACAGAGGAAAAGTGAGATATAAAAATTAAATGTGTCCTCAAAGGGACAATATTTGAGTAAACAACTAAAGTTATGACATCTTGAGATCTTTGTTAGGTCTTACAGCTATATGAGCTTTATGATATCATACTGAATAGTCAATTTTATTTTATTGTTTCACTTTATGAAACATGTTTTCATGATGGGAACAAAGTAAGAATATAGGATATAATCCAACAGCTCGATGTGCAGATGGAGGAAGGTGTTCCTCAGGGTTCTGTGCTGGGACCAGTGTTGTTTAATATCTTCATTAATGATATTGACACTGGCATTGAATGCACCCTCAGCAAGTTTGCTGATGATACCAAGCTGGGGGGTGCAGTTAATATGCCAGAGGGATGGGATGCCATCCAGAGGNCCTAGGTAGAGATGTCCCTGCTTGTGTAGGGAGGTTGGTCCAGATGATCTCTAGAGGTCCCTTCCAGCCTGAAACATTATATGATTTTCTATGACTATGTCATCGACAATACAGCAGTGGCCAAGAGCAACAGAGTAAAGTAAGGGTTAGAGAATCTGTCACAGGCTAATTTGCCCCTCATAGAGTTTTTCTTTGGATTTCTAATAATTATTTTCTATTTCACAAAGTTTATTTGTTAATTCTGACAATTCTATATAGTCTCCACATTCGTGTTACTGTCTAGTTACTTTGTCTGATATTTCACTACATAGCTACACTATATTACATCCCAGACATTTACCTTAAATGTGTCCATGCTCCCAGGCTACAGCTCGATTTATTTGATCTTATTTTGTTGCCATACAATGTCTGTGTCTATGTGATATCATGCAGAAACTCCACTAACTGGAATCTTTATCCCCTCAAAAATGACTAAATTTCCTATGCCTTTGTAGTATTTCGTTAGGAGAAATATTTGTGGAGAAAACTGACTTTCAGCACAACTTAAAAAGACTTCCATAAGTCAAACTCAATGTTTTTCCTCACAAATGGTGATGTGACTTTCCAAATTCTTATCTTCATTACTGTGGAAACTCTCTTTTCTAATATTATTTACAGCATGTGAGAAGAATACATATTCATTTTAGTACAGTCACATTCTCTACAAAGTCCATACTGCTGCTGCAAGACAGGTTGAAACCTATGAAACTTTGGAAGCACAAGGTTGCTATTTCTCAGCAGATTTTTTAGCAAGTGGAGGCAGCATATGGGAACAAACAAGATTAGTCATCCAATCTACTCCTCCACATAGAGTATTAGTAAATAGAGTTGTGTGAAGAATTGATTTTTTCACTTTTCTGGTTGAACTGAACATTTAAAACAAAATATTTTTCCAGATTTCTGCTTGAAATGAATTACAGAGAAAGTGGCTTGAATCTAATATCTTGTTTACTTGGCATTTTTGGTAAAAAAATTAGCTTCTCATAAAATATGCTTTTGAAACAAAATAGAAGTTTTTCACTAATGATTATTTCTTAGTTGAAACTATTAACTGACTAACATAAATTTCTTATATAGTTTGGGCTAGGATAAATTTGCATTATTCAATGAGTAAAACCATTGATCAAATACTCCCTCCTCTAACATAAAATCTGAAGCTTTCTAATTGCTTGCTTTCTTCAGGTACACACAGTGAAAAAGAGTGTTAATGAAGATGTTCGATATGGTGGAAACAAACTTCATCACATTAATGTGCCGTATTTTACTTTTACAATTCACTGTTGTTGCTAGGCAGATGTAATTTGCAAGTACGAAGCAGGTATTACTAATTTAGTATTAAGAACCTATCTTCTCTTTGACCTTGTGTACGTATAGTCAGCTGTTCACACCTGTAGAAACACATTTTTCTTTATGAAATTTACTGGTTGAACTCTATAAAAGGTTCAATTTACATAAAATGACCATCTGTTCTTTAAGCAACTCTTAGCAGACCAAATTCCATATGAACTTTATTCAATTGTACATACAATGTTGCATGTCTATTTCTTCCAGGAAGAAACATTTTTTATCAAATTTTGTTTCAGCTAGGAAGATGATGAGAGCAAATGGTTGTGACTGCCCACTGCAGTAAAGATAGGTATAAAACATATGCATCAGCTGATGTAAATAACACTCTTGAAAACAATGTTACTTACAGCCAAGTGTCAAAACCATTTTAGAATAATTTTATATATCCTACCCTAGATTTTGGATTGATTGTCAATGTTGCTATTATTTTTGTTGTTTTTGTTATTCTATGAGGCCCTAAAGGCAACAGATAATCATTTTGAGTTAGATTCTTTACAATTGGAAGTCTCTGTCTCAAGAGCTCACAGTCTAAAGAATCTCAAAGTGATTTAGAATAGTTTAAGGCTTAAAAAACTAGATTGGATACAGAATTTAAAATACTGCAGTAGTTGTATATTTTTTTCTAAGGGGTAGTATGATTCTTTGATAAAAAATTTACATTTAGTTTTGGCTAAATGTTTTTTTTCCTAAAGTTTAGGGACAGTAAATACATCCACTACAATCTCACCAGGCAAAACAAAATGTTAAGTTCTTGTATAACACTGAGTTCTTCCACTCTGGTAATGATTCTGATTAAAATGCTTCAGGATTTTCTTTGGTTAATTATTTAAAACTAAAAGTGAAATCTAATTGACATTTTAATGTAGACATGCTTTTAGGAATTTCTGTTCTTTTTAAAGACCTATTGCATTATTGCAGCTAGTCAGGGTATAACCTTGATTTTTTTTTATTTTTACTACTTCTGTGGAAATCTGTGAATATCATAATTTCTCGGTATCTCCAGAATGTGGTCCTTTTATTGTCTGTTGATATTTTTGCAAGTATAGAGTAAATACTTTAAACTTAGTTACTGTACAAAAAGAGGCATTTTCAAAGGACTTTCCATCCTGGTTAAGATATTTTTGTAAAATATCACAACAATCCATGCCTTTGACCAGATCAGGAAATATGTTCCTGCACAAGAATTTTTCCTGGAATGTCATATGTTTTGCAAGCTTCAACATTTATATTACTGAAGGGTGAGTTTGTTCATGACGGTTCATCACCATTTAAAACAATACAGGGAATGGTAGTGTCATAATCCCATGAGATGCCTGAACAGCTGATCTGTGGATTTGGTGCTCAGGCACAACCCGTCCCTCAGCTGCAGCATTGCTCCACTGCTCATCCCTGGCATTTGAATCCACGTGCAGCAGGTGACAGGCTGTAGTCTGGGACAATGCCAATATAGTGCTTATTCCTTCAAAATACACAAAACTTAAAAAAACCTGTATTGTTTCAAGTACAAAGAAACAAAGGGGACATTTAAAGCCTGTCTAGTATGGAAGTTCTGTATCTGTACATCTTCTTGTAAGATGATTGAAAAAGTGAAGGAGAAATGTTAACAGAGAAGAAAGAGATTGGTTTTAGCCTTTACAGAACATATGCAGATTAATATAAGAGAATAAATGTGCATTTTATACAAAAACAAAGCCATTAAGGCAACCTTAACATTGGAGAGTACATCTTGGCAAATTCAGAGAAGAAATTCCACCATGTCATTCTGCTTACAAGTGGTCTTGTGCTAACAGTACAATCTGGTTGGCTAACTCACTAACTGGTCATCCTTTGTATGCAAATTTTGAAACTGTTTCAAAGGTGGAGAAACTTAGCCATTTTAAAGAGAGTTTAAGGAGACCAGATATGAGAAACAGAAGCTTGTCTGTTTGGATTCTGGGTGATACAATTTCATTGCTTTGGCTTTCCTCATTAGCAAGTGTTTATCTGATTAAATCACTGTGTCATATAAATAAGTTAAAATTTAGTTAATTTCAGCATGTTGATTTGAAAGCTTGGACTATCTAAGATGGGGCAAGAAATATTTATTACCAGTACTAAAGCTGTGTGCTTGAAGAAAATCTTAGGTGTATTTTGCAGTATGATTTTCAAACAGCCTTATTTTAAATGGATCTATGCTGATTTATGCAAGGCAAGATGCTGGATTCCTGTCTTTCATACATCTTTTTAGAGCCCTCTTAAGAAACAAATAAACGAAAAAACAATTATATGTTTTTTTCATTATAGCATTGTGCCATTAAAATAGTTATGTTCAACAAGGCACTTCCATTATTGGTTCCTATTTTCAGCTGCCACTAACTTCCTGAAACAATTATTCTTTCAGCTGAAATTTCTCATGCTCTTTCTTAATCCCAGAGGTGGATTGTTTGGTAAAGTTTACAAAATTACTTTTGGTTGTTTTTCTGAAATATCTAAGCATGAAAAATTGGTATGTTTCACCAGTTATTGTATTTGCTATTTATATCATAAGTTCTTCTGGACAGGGATTTGGTTTTATGTTTAATATATTTTATTGCAATAAAATCTAGACTGCAGTTATGATACTATATAAATAAAAGCTAGCTTAATTTTTCACAAGCTTTCTTTAACAATTTGGTAACTGAAGCATATTTCTGGTTTAAACTTCAGGTCCTATGGATTTTGAAAAGTGTTAGTTTATTTACAAAATTCTATGTTGCACACAATTAAGAATAATGGCCTGGATTCTCTGATGAAAGGTGCTTCATGAAACTAGATGTGGAATAAGAATCACTCTATATTTAGGAACTTGTTATATTTCTTCCCCCTGGGTTAAGGTTGTTCTCTTGCATTCAGCTGCCTGACATTCCAGGTGGTAACTGTGGATTCATGGTGTGAATGGACCTCTTTGCAAGCAGTGCTGTTCAAGTTTCAGCTATGAGCTGGCCTAAAATATGTTTGGACTTTCCTGGATTTGTAGCAGCTAAAAATCTTGTCTTGTGTTTGTCTATCAATCTTTACTCAGAAATCTGACAGATTCCCTTCCATTCATTTCCATTCAGCACTGTGCCAGTTCCGTCTATTTGGTTCCATGTAATAGGAATTGAGACTTTCCAAGCCACTTCCTTTGTATGTCTATATGTGATTCCTTATTAACTTCTTTAATCACTAGCCAATTTTGAGCACAATAAGTGAGAATCAAAAATTATATTCTTATAACTTCTGTGAAAGCAAATAAACCACAAAGGGATCAAGGTTCTGTAGTGTTTTGACTGTGTGGAAAAGCTCAGTATGATCCCACAGTGGAATGTACATGCAGAAAGAAATCTCTTTAAAAGTCTGCTTTGGAGATAAAGCTTAAATGTGAGCACTCTCTTTGACATCATTGTCAATCAACCTTAAAAGGTTCAAATACTACCTTGTGTCCCATACTCATAGATCTTTCTGGATTTTGTCAAATATATTTGAAACATTTCAAGGTAAAATCAGTGTCTTCCTGCAAGTTAACAACTGGAATTGTATGGGTACACTATATAATGTACGTGTACAATTGAACACTATGTTTGTTGAACAACGGACACATGGATTGCAGCTCAGGGTGAAGTTGAAAATTTCCAGCTCCAGATGATATTTAAGAGAAGTTGGAGCATGAAAGTCATTAAGAAGTTCATCACACGGAGCCATTATACTGTATTTGTCTTGAATGCGTTCAATACAACAGAACATTAAAAAGATCTAATCATTAGGTGTGGATATGCATGTAAATTTCCCTGGGAGAGTATTCTTCATAATATGAGATTGTTTGGGATCCAATTATTTTAATGTCTATTATGCTCACTTTTCATGCAAAATATCAGCTAATAACATAGCCACAGTATCACTCTAAAAGTTGCTGTTCTGTTGAGGTTGAAGAATACATACATATTTATGAGAGGTAGACCCCTTTTCATGTGATAGTGTTCCAACAGGGCTACATTTATCTTTATTAGCTCAGAAGGCTAATTCAGTAGCAATTTTTTTACAGCACTATGACTACCCCAGATGAACCAGCAGTAGATGTTTTTAAGACACAGATTTTAAAATGGGTTTATGCACCTGTGTGGCTACAAGCAACATCCAAAAACATTGTAAACTCCTTTTCACTATTAATTCATTTTGAATGCATTTAATGCAATGTTGTGGTGGTGTTAGGATGGTTTGCTGTTGAATACCACTTCTGCTAATATCCCTTATTACAGAAACATGGATCAGACTTCTGAGGGCATAAAAATGTGAGGAAAAATACAGTATGGCTAATGTAGAACAGATATTCAGGAAAGACTATTCTTCTCTTGCTTATTGTGTGGATTTTATAGGTGGATCACTCTAATCTGCAAAAAGGCACCTTTGTTTTTGAATAATAGAGTCCAAATAAGACATTATTGTTATCACATTGTAAATTTATATCGTGGTAATTTCATATTAACTTCTCCATTATCCTTATGTATGTAAGTCATGTGTGAGAACATGATTGTGGTAGCATGACTCTCTCTCTTTTTCATAGATAACTGTCATTTGGGAAGATAAATTTATATTAAAAATACTTGGATGTATGCTTCAAAAGTACAGATAAATGGATGTTAAATAGTGTGCTTTAAATCTGCCACTTTTAAAGTATAAGCAATGATTCACCATTGGTATTATAATAATTGAAGTTAATATTACCTCAGGTAAGCAAAGAGGGAAAAAAAATCCCTTTGTTTTAAAGTGCTCTGTGACTAACAACTGTCAAAAAGCCTTGGTGTTTGTGTACCAGGTTTTCTGAAATAAATTTCCAGCTGGAATCTGCAATTTAGGCTCTTGTTTCTGCTTTATGCCTTTTTCATTTAGTACCCTTCACCTAAATTTCTGCCCTTCCTTCCACTATTTATTTGCTATGAAGTGGATTTTAATAGCAAGAAAACTACAATTGCACTGTTTTCAGATTACCTGAAACTGAGATCATGCCTAGTACCTAATAAATATCCCCTCTCATTGCTAATATTTTGTGGACACACGGTGGCTTAGAACATCTTAGTGAAGACATATGAAGAGTGAAAAATACAGATATTCTTAGCAAGGTTCACTACAAGGAAGGCCTTTGAACACTGTTTTCTGAGTCTGCAAGATGTCTGGCTTTCCTGTTCTTGAAGAACGCTCCCAGAACAGGGAGGGTGCATGCTGGAAGAGATAGTGTCCTGGTTTGGGTAGAACCAAACCAATTCTGTTCAGTGATTTTACTTTTCAGCTGAGTCTCTGCTAACTAACTGCACTTTCTGAAGCTCACAGCATGTTTTCGCAGGCAGTGTCTGCTTCTAGCAGTGATAACGCTTCATGTTTAGAGTTACTACCAAGGATTGGTGTGTGCAGACCGAGGTCATTGCTGACTCTTGTGTATCACACTGGAGTGTGCAAAAGTAAGAGGCCTCACCTGTGAGGAGGAGCAGCCAGGATAGGTGACCCTAAACTGATTGACAAGATATTCCATCCCATATATGTCATATCCAGTATAAAGCTGAGGGATCACAAGGGTCTTGTCTCATCCCTTCTCCTTCCCTTCTCTTCCTCTTCTTCAATGGCTAGAGGACTCTGTCCATTCTGTCTTTGGTCCTGATTCATGTGCTTCTGAACTCAGCTCCTGAACAGGGGTCCCATCTGCTGTTGAGCCCAGCCTGGGACTTTCCTAGTGCTTGCTCCACAGCATCAGTGGTGTCACTGATGTAATTGCCATCAGGGGTGGTTGGGTTTGATACTAGTTTTGTATATATTTGTATATATTCTATTTTTATTATCTTCATTAAGGCTGTTTTAGTTTTCTTTTCTCATCCATAAGTCTCCCTCTCATTCCTTTTCTCTCCCATTTGGGAGGGGAGCCAACAGCAATCCATAAGTCTCTCTCCCTTATACCCTTTCTCTTTCGCTTTTTGAGGGCTCAGGAAAGGGGATAACAGAGAGCATCTATTATAGGTCTAGCAGACTGACCCTAAATCTTCAAAGGCAGGAATTGAAACAAAGGTCTGAAGCAGCACTGAAGGCTTGGATGCTGAAGGGCAAACGAACATTGAGAAAATAGAGGGAGATCAGCACTTAAACTACACCACTGCATATGTGGTTTTTCCAATTGTATAGCCTTTCTGAGTGGAGGAACTTTTTCAAAAGACATGTAATCAGCATTTTAGAGATGTATGCTATCATTAAAATACAAATTAGATGTTTATATGCATAATTCAAGGTGGCATAGAGGGTTGAAGTTCAGATATTTGTCCAACAGATGTAAATACACGGCTATGCAAAACTTTTCCTGTACATTTCAGCAGTAGATTCTGTACAGAATGTTGCACACAGATGTGTCTGTGGATCTTCAAATACCAACAAAAAGTCCCCACTAGACAGACATTTTCACATTGTGTTCTCACTGTGTTTTCATATTTTCAATTTATGTTTCTATGTTATGTGTATTTTTTGGTGAATATGATGTACACTGAACTTCTGTTATATGCTTTCGTGAGGTAAGGACTGTTAATATCTAGTTTTATAACTCAATAGAGCATAAATATATCAAGGCAAAAAGCTTTTTCTTTGTGTGCACTCTCTCAAGTTATTCTACATCTGTGAGTGTTTGTATGTACACCTAAGTTGGGATTCTTTGTTTCTGTTTAGTCTGGAGTAAACAAATTTCTTGCATTACATTTTGTAAATACTACCAATCTATTTACATCATTCATGGTTAAACAATTGAATACATGTGTATCTACATTACATTCTGCATATACTACAATCATTAGGGAAATATTTTAGCACAAACCAGAACAGCTTAAGAATACTTTCATTAAAATCTCAAGAGTGGGAATTTAGAAATAATTATGTTCTATATGATCAGTAGCACATAACCATATCATTTTACTAGAGATTAAATTTTGAAGTGAAGACAAATCAGGGCTGTAATAATTTATGATGGCAATACAAAGTCAGCAGATTCATACAAGTACACATTGTTAAGGATAATAGCTACTTTTCATACATGAGTAAAGAGAAGAAAGTATTGCTATACTCCAAAATAAATGAATTTACTCCAAAATTATTGGTTTTTATAAAAACTCTACACATTTCTGCAATTACAGGATATAGACAAGCAATTGAATTAATTTTTGGTACTCATTAGAAGTGACAAATAGCACATACATTCTACATTTTAAAGACAATCTTCTTGCTAATAATGGAATAAGTTAATCTTGAAACACAACATGCAGTCTTTTATCAAAAGCATTTGAGGTAGGTAAAAGAACTATAACTGTGCAGTGGAAAACCTATCATACTCAGTAATGTGATACTCTGTTTTCTGGATACAAATATAGGAGAGAGATTACCCTACTGCTGCCTGAACTGAACAAACTAGAACAGATTTCCTAAAACACACGGCAGAAGAGAACGATCCAGTCAGTCTCCTCCCAGTAACCCTGTCCAAAAATCTTGACTGTACAGTCAAAACTTGGCAAGAGGTGTACAGGACCACATAGAAAGGAAAACCACCCAAGAGCATTATGACATTTATTGTACTTAAGAGAATACACAACCTCTATCTGAACCCCATTGAAGGGGAACAAATGCTCTTTGCAATAATAGGAACCAAGTTTCCCAAACATCAGGGTATATGGAGGCATAACCAAAGCCAACTAAACATCCCATGAAAAAATGCATTTAATACTTCAGTTGAAGCCCTTTTTCCCATTTTTATTCTGATTTTACAATAGGAAGAGTAAATGCCAATAGCTGTAGGAGTGAACAAAGTAATTTATTAAATGTACATGTATCTCTTGTGTTCACATAAGAATAGGATGTCTTGTCCAGCAAAGGAAATCAAACACCACTAGGAATTTATTGGAAATATAGTTATTGTGCCTCTATCTACTGAACTGTCTGAAGGCTTAAAAAATTATATTTTGTTTGTAACTTTTTAAATGTCTCTGAAGCTTTTCATGTGAACATTACATATGTGTACAGATGAAAACTTCCTTTACCGTCACCATAACAGTGTAAAATGTGGGTTAGCTGTTAGCCTATGTACTACATTATCTTCACTTCAATGGTGTATGGTCAAATTCTGCCATGCAGCAGCAGAACAGCTGTGGCCTTTGAGCCACAAGTCCTTTCCTACTGAAACATCCTTTTCTTGGCAGCTCCTCTGTGCCCATCCTGCTAACCCTGTCCACAGCAATCCTGTAGATATGGCTTGCAGGATGGGATCCCACATTTACCTCATATCTTAGGCATGAAGAGGGATTTGTTCACTATTATCTGCCTTCGATATGAAAGAAATAGTGTAAGATTCTGTGGTCTGTATTTCCAGCATTACTCTCCTAATTCAAATTATTATAGGCTACTACTTCTGTTCAGTGAATACAACCATGAATCTGTATGATACACTGTTACCATTCATCTATTAGGTTAACATGGACTGAAAAGCATCTATTTGACATAGGCAAGTCATTCATTCAGAGAGACGCCATTCTGCTTCCTTTATTTTTTAATTGTTTTAATAAATTGCAAAAGGAACCAGCAGTTCTTATGATTACATAAATTTCACATAACTGTGTCTCTACATTTAGCCCATATCCAAGGCTAAAATATGGCAGTTGCTCTATCACCCAATGATCCCTCCTCAGCAGAGAAGGGGCATTGCAAAAAGGAGAGGGGGATCCAAGGGTTGAAATGAAAACAGATTTAATGAAACAGTAAAACTGGCACCAATACCAATACAAAGTATACAAAACAGTACTCAGATCAGCAAATGTACAGCAGTCACAATAAAGAGGAAAGCAATCTGCAGGAGAGGAAGATCAGGATCAGGAGGAGCCTGTGCAAGAGGAGGAGCCTGAGCAGGAGGTCTTCAACCTCAGCAAACTTCCCGCTTTATAATGGAGTGTGATGTTTGTGGTATGGGATAAACCGGTGAGCCAGCTCAGGTCAGCTACCTTGGCTGACTCAAAACTGCTAAACGCCTGCAGACCATAGCCAGCCTATGATTCTGTCCCAGTGAAACCAGAACAGCATTCTGCCATATAATTTATGCCACACCTAAGTCACTACTATTCTTCCCAACTCTCACACACACACACAGGTATTAGTCCCTTGCTCCATTAATTATTTCTCAAAAAAGTTCATTGAATTCATTTAGTCCAAAACTATGGGTTCCTTCTGTCAGACAGGTGAAGTTGGGCACAGCAGGATGGTGTGCCATGCATCTGGAGCTTGCAGCTGCTATACCTGGTAAGATCCATATTCACAATCTGTGGTGAAGATGCTGATCTTGGAGAAATTACTGGACATCAGTTGCTACGGTTCATTCTTCATTAAGCTGGAAGATTCTTACGGTAACAAAGAATCAGAGAAATAGTGACAAACAATACCATATAAAAATTAGCATCATATAGTTCAAATTACTGGCTTTTCTCACCTAAAATCAAATTTCCTTAAGGGACACATCTAACTTTCCCATCCTCCTGCATCATCCACCAAGTGCATCCAGGTCCTTGAGTAAAAGCAACACCACAAACAGGTTTGCCTCGGCTCAAGGCAGGAATAACCCAGATTGTTTTCTCCATGCACCTCAGGGACTTTATCCCCCTCTACATAGAAGCTACAACTGAGCACTGCCAGAATGACTGACAGATCCCCTGGTGTTAACCAGGTAGCTTTTGCTAAGCGTTCATCCCAATTTTTAAATGTCTCATCACCCGTTGCTTTGAGTACAGTCTTTGATAGTGCATTACATCTTTCAACTTTACCAGCAGGTTATGAGGTTTTTACAAAAATGTTGTCAGACTCAATTCTTTCTGGGGTTCCATGTCACCACAAATGTTGCTTTTGGAGACCCAGAATAGTGGTAGGACGGTGACATTGGGCACACCCTATGTTTCCACCCGTCTTGTAGTGGCTTCCACTATAGTAAACACATGTCATTTACCTTTGCATGATCACAGATGCTCTTTTTGCATATTTCTTCTCTGCAAGGGCAACTGATGCTGGCACTTGCTGAATGCCTAGGTCAGCCACATCACCCTTCACTGGAGGCAGAGTAGCTGCAGTGCTTGTTGCAGGGGCTGAGATAGCTGCAGTACATCTGCCTCTATACCAATATTTTCCTTTAAGTGAGACCAAGAAATGGAAGACATTCAAAAGTCCTAACAATGTGATCAAGGTGGTGGAAGCATCCCAAGGGTATACCAACTTCCCCAACCTCTCTTTGTCTGCTACCATTCCAGAGAAGTAGAAATCCTTGTAGTCACAAAAAAACTTATAATACCATAACCTAACTGCAAAGAACATAGCAGAGCAGCACCACTAGTCCCATGCCCAGAAGTGATAAACCACACAAAGCAGTAAAACTGCCTACAGCTTCAAAAGCAACTCTAGAAACAAATACAAGGGAATTGTGCCCAGCAACCATTCTACTCACATCAACATAATGAATGTTTGTAATGATTCAGTAAAATCCATTAAAACTTCAGCCCTTTGGGACTCTCAAATTAAAGGTCTTTAATTCTCCTGGGTGAGCTGCTTAAATCAGATCCCTAATAAACATCAGATGCTAAATAAACTGTCTACATTTAGCCTGTATCCAGGGCTAAACTATAGCAGTTGCTCTATCAACTGATGACACCTCCCCTGCAGGGAAGGGGGAATCAGGAAAATGAGAGGAAATCTGAGGGTTAAAAAAAAACAGATGTAATGAAACAGCAAGACTGATATTAATGCCAGTATAAAGTATACAAAGCCATACTCAGCCCACCAAATATACAGTGGCCACAATAAATGGGAAGGCAGTCCTCAGAAACAAGAACAGGAACAGGATCAGGAGGAATGCAAACAGGAACCCAAGCACGTCCTCTGTTATACTGAGTGTGATGTTCATGGTATGTGATACACCTGTGAGACAACTCGGGTCAGTTGCCCTGGTTAATTCAAAATTGCTTTACACCCTGTGGACCATGGTAGGCTATGATTCTGTCCTACTGAAGTCAGTTCACTGTGTTACTGAAGGCCTTCAAAACAATGTTTTCTGATTATGAACCTTGTATTGTAACTGTTTAGTAGTCTAAAGAATTACAGAATTCCAGAATATTGCAACCCTCTTGAAGAAGTTGATTGGAAAATTGCAGTCCAAGACAAATTAAATCATAGCTATTTTAAATTCCTAAATTATGAGTTTTATAACGGAAAGAGGAACTGACCTTCAATTCAATGATATTATGAATCTGTAGTTGTATTCATTCTTTATGTGTATTGTTTCAGAAGATAGTATGAAAATGGACCATATACTAATACTGTATGTATAGACTTGAGCTGATACTGTTCTACAGCTTTAGGAGAACTCTCCCCAGTAGCTAATCTTCTGTGAACTAAATTAACAAAATAAAATAATTTCACATTGTTTGATACAGTCACATGCAATATACCAAAACACTTCTTTTATTTAAGGAAAATTTGGGAATAAATGTATCATAAAGATTAGATAAATCTTGATCTGAAGGATCACAACTTAGAGTCAAAAAAGGTTTCTCAGTGATCAACCACAGTTGTAGGACCATAGCAGTTCCAGACTTTAAATATAGTATTTGTTCATCCATTTTTGCATTATCCTGTAGTGCAGTCTCATCTTGGTCTGTGTTCTTTAACAACTTCTGTGATATTAATAGTTTCTGTGGAAGTAGGTTTGATAGCTTATGGATATCACTAGTGTTTAAGTTTTACTATACATGATGGATTTTTACTATACTAGACAACTCTATGGCTTGCTCCTATTTCTCTGATTGTGTTTTAATTTTATGCTAGCATCAATAAATGCTTTGTTTTCTGGATTATCTTTAGAGTTTCAACAGGTAAGTTACTGAAAAAAAAATCAGAAATATTATGAAAGAATATTGATAACCTCTGTGATATACAAGCCTGCATAGAAAAGTATGCAGGGGGTTTTTTTCTATGTCCAAAAAATAGTACTGCCCTTAGAAGCGATAATTCTTTTAACCACTTATACAAAAGTTACGCTTTTTTTTTTCTTTTTTTAGAAAATGCAAACATCTCAGGAGATTCAGAAGCAAATCAACTGAGTTGATTTCAACCTACAATGGGAAATGTGTAACTGGCCGAAGGTATTTTTAGCCCCATTGAAAAACTTGCACTATTTATAATGGACAAAAATACAAATACAAATTAAAATATTAATGGTGAAAATAAAAAACAAATTAAAATATTAATATTAATTTGATCACTAATGAGACTCATTGCTTCTATCATCTGACAGTTCTAGGACCATCTGGGTGGTCTTCAACATAGCCTTGGTGTTAGAGCTCCAAGTTATTTAAAAACTCATTATCATAACAGAGTGAGGTTCTCTGATGACAAAGAATTTAGACTGAATGATTAGAGATTTGTATTACATTAGCTAGTGATTAATGAGTCGTCAGTGTCTGAGCTTATATCTAAGACAAGTCCTTAATTAAACAACAGGTTAGTTAACAAATATCAGAGGAAAAGGGCTGTATGAGAGAGTGAAGCCATGCTTTTGCTAAGGCTGATTAACACTTATCCAGCTGATTGGCAAAATGTTAGTCAGAAGGCTTCAGGGGTATTTCATTTCAGCCAAGGCCTTAAAGTGACAGATATCCTTACAAGGATGACTGGAGAATGTTGGCATTTGACCATAGGAGCTCTTTCTGTACTGTTCAGGCATTTGCTGAACATCTAATATGCTTAACATAAATTAAAAGAGTATATATGCATAGCTGTTAAACTCTTAGTGTTTTAGAAATGTATTTAACTATTTGTTGATTTTTCATTTTAATTCTGCTCTGTCCAGCCCTGCCTGCGTCATTTATAAAAACTGGTTTTCCCTTATTTTTCAGCAAAAACAGAGTCATAAGCAAGGCTTATGAGAAGAATTTCTTTTCTGTTGCTGTCATTATTGGTGATGAGGTATGAAACATTTCCAATGAACCTAAAATGCCAAGAGCAGCAAACAGCTCAGTTGGATTTTTTTTCAAGCTAGACTACTGTAATTCTCTCTCAACTGTTGGTCTCCCTGTGGGCAAATACAACACCTACTAGTTGTGCAAAATTCTGTCTTTTCTTTCTCATAAAGAGTCACACTAGAAATTATCACTTTAATCTGCTCTGTTTTTTTCAAAGTCCATAATTTGCAAACAAACTTTTACTAGCATATGCCTGAGGTCTGTTCTCAAAAATAGATAGCTGACCCTGCATGGTGAATATTCCATTTTATCCCTCAGATTAGACGTTCTTACATAGTCATTTTGTACTGATGAAAGATATAAAATAGATTGAAGACCATTAGAAGATAATTCCCAAACTTTGGATGAGAAATTTGTTCTCCACTCTTGGAAACATGCAACACTAGATTGAGCAGTCATCATAACTAGACTTGGGGATGCTTTTCAATTATTTCTAAATACTGTCCTTTTAGGAACTTCCTCCTACTCTAGAGGAGAAGCCAAACATGGTATCATTGCTGTTTATTGAGCTAAGGATACAAACTAAGATCTTTACATCTGGATTAATTAGAAATATTATATGCCTGTTTAATTTTAAGCATGTGCTTAAGCTAAATGAATTTTCATTGAATATTTGCATCATGCAGCCATGTCAGAGGATGCTGTTTGCATGTCATATCTGAAGAAGTCTAAATTAGCTATCTTGGTAACTACCAGCAGGATACTTCAGATGAGCTTAGGTCAGGCTAATGATGTGTGGGTGTTTTCAACTCTTGGAAAGCTCAGCAGAAAAGGTTGTAGTATAGTGTGAGTTCTGGATTGATGGTAATTGACCACTGGGTACCCAGCTGTTTTAAAACCATCTCTGGTATGCCTACATGAATTCTGCTTAAAGAAAGAATGGTAGTTGAGACCCGCCCTTGCTTTAATACCGACCAGGATGAGTAGATGGTTTAAGCAAGAGCCTGATGTGCTGTACTACCTCAAGAAAGAAAATGGGCTTGGTTGTCCTGCTCAGTTGTATGGAAATATTACTGAGAACATCACCCAAGTAGAAAACTGGACTGGTGGATGATACAAAAAGCCACTTATTTTGTGTACAGATTAAAAACTTTAAATGTTAATCAATTGTTTGATTATCTATGGCTGTAGCCATGGATCCAAGACATCATCTATCAGGCTCCTATAAGAACATAAATTTTCTATTGGTTCATATGGTTTAAATTTGCAACCTCTTCCTCCTTTTAATTCAGAGGATAAAGTACTTGCATTACTCTCAGAGGGTAAAAATCTCTGTAAAATTTGCAAACCTAAAGTAAATTTCAAGCATATTTTTTCTGAACTCATCACACTGTTCTTCAGTAACTGAACTCTTAGAACATTTCTTTTTCAAACCAGACAAGTGGGACTCCATTTATAAATATTTTGTTTGAGAGAAGATAAAAAAAAAAGAAACCAAACACCAAAGGAAGTGTACAAACCAGTATTGTCCCAGCTGAACTATAAAAAACGCTCTTTCAAATGTTTGGCTCTGGAAATATGCATGTTTCTGAAAATCTACCTTTCCTTCTCCATTGTTATTTCCATGCTCTCTCTTCTCTGCTAGCTTATTTAAAATCTACAAGCCAGATACTCAATTGATGTAACAAGCTTCATATGCAAAAAGTAAGAATTTGTCCTTTAAGATATATAGTCTGTAAAAAGCAACTTGAAAAAATATTATTAGGGACAAAATTAGTATGCTATCTGCTTTCTGTTTACTACTAGCACTTTGTGTCTTTTTCATCATTTATGACACAAAGAGATATTTTTTTTTTTAACTCTGAAAAAAAAACAACCCAAGCATTGGGATGGAGTTCATTTTGAAGTAATTGGTTACAATCTAGTAATGAAAACAGGGAAATGGTTTTGATTTTCCTTATGTTTAGGGTCATTCCCAGGTCACATTTGACACAGATTCAATGTTCCTATAAATTTAATAAAATCTGTAAAGGAAATTCAAGTAACAGCTGTGAAAAGAATGTGATCAATAGGAGCCAAAATAAGTGTCACTTTGAAATTTTCCAACTGCTGATAGCTAGCTAAATGAATAAAAATATAATGTCTCTACCAACTTTTAAGAGCAGAAAGCCCTAGGAAATCAGTCACTTAAGTGACAGAAGCTTTACATGCTAGCAACTCTGTAATAGTTATTCTGTTCATTTTATATTAGATTTCTTACTCAGGTTTTAAATCATACTGTGAGTTATTCCATCACACTCCTAGTCTTTTGATAACAGAAGAGTGATAAAGTTATGTTAAATAGCTCTTTTACCACAGTAACTAATTCTCAAAAAATCTTTCCAGTACACTTATTAAATATCCCTTAATCATGTTTTCTACCTATCCAGGTGTCTCTGTGTTGTGATGTGATAGTACGCAGGAACCAGAGGCAGGGACCCTGCCATAGCTGAATTCCCAGCCTGGATGACAACAAGGAGCAGAGGCACAGTGAACGACATGGTCCACCACTATTTCAGGCACAAACATGTCAGCATTAAGGTATTTAATATCAATCTGACTCATATGAGAAAAGAAATAACTACATTGTTATAATCTTTCACAAAATATAACTGCATTAGCATCTTTTTTTTTATTGGTATAAGTCTACCCTTTAATAAATGTTATACCACCATATTTATAACAGCATGATGAGGTCTCCTTACCGGTTTTAAAGCTCTTCAGCTGTGCTTTAAATGTGGTGAAATATTGTAAGTTGGTCANCACTGATAGTCATAACAAGGGTGTGTGTTATCAACGCTCTCTGGGTCCTAGTACTGAAGCATGAGGGCTGTATGGGGAAAATCAGCTCAGACAGACCCACTACAGTCTTTCAAAATTTAAAGAAGTTAAAAGAAATTTCAATTACTTCAGTGGATTTTGGCTGAGGCATTAAAGGTCTAGTACTGTGGTCCCTATATAAATCTTCTGCAGATATATTCCTTAAAAACATGTTATATTGGTTGTAGGTGAAGAGAAAAGCAGAAGCAAAAAAATGATGGCAATTGGGTTAGGATGATGTTGCTATAATAAAAATAACATACATAGTATTAAAAACTATTTGAATTTAATATCCTTGTGTTTTATTCTACATTACTTTTGTGTTTATCAGTTGTTATAAGCTGCTAGATACTACCTGGAAGTCTGTTCCTTATGATTGACACTTGTCAAGATATGAAAAGGCATGCAGCTTCAGAGGAGCTATCTTATATTCCAGTAATGTAAATGTACATGTGTGCAAACTGTAGTGACCACAGCATGCTTTTCTTAAATATTATCAAAAGTACCCTCAGGGCCCCAACATATTTTTCTAATATGCATACTTCTAGCTAGAATCAGCATCTGAATTACTGGAATATGCTGCATTATATCCTCGGACAATATAAATCAGTGTAACTCCACTAAAGTCAACCTAGGGAAGATGATTTACAGCAGCAGAAGACTCAGCTTGCTGTAGATAACCTGTTGCTTTCTGCTTATTAACCTATTGGTGTATCATATTTGTCTTCTTTAGCTTTAGAAACATTTTTTCATGGGCTGAAAAGGAAAATCAGACCATGAAAAGGAAAATTAGAAAACTTACTGAGCAATTGACTTATGACTTCTTCATGGGAGGAGTCAGAGATTAGTATGACTGAGTAGCAGCAGATAGTGCAGCCCAGGAGGAGCGGGTTAGAGAACAAAACTCTTGAATGTGTTTCAGGAAACTGTTTTGGACTAGATCTAGCCTGATCCTGTGAACTTAATACACTTGTGGACCACATTTGCTGCAGCCTTGGATTGTGTCTTCCTGTCGAGTTCCCTCCAAAAGAGATCCAGTTTGTGCATTGTGAGACTACTCTGTAAGTTGAAACAAAGCACAGTGGCTGGAGCTGAGGGAGATGTGTGCTTCCTAAGATCTCTTATGAGTGAAACTAAAATGGCAGTGTAGACTTACTCTGAAACCCTGGTCATTGATTTTTAAAATTTTCCTTTATTCTTCCCTTCTCTGTTTTATTATAATGATTTAATAAAACATATTGTACTATATTTACCATGACAGCTGACTGCATTAGGGACTTGACCCTTTCCTCTTAGAACTGCAATATTCTATGAAATAAGTGGAAGTTGATGAGACTCTGAAAGGAACCTAGTGCTACACAGAGGGACTATTTGCTGCAGGAGCTCATATCAGTATATATGTGGTTTGACAGAATATGTTCTTGTTACCTTATAGAGATACTAGCTGTCTTTGCTGTACCATTTAAAATGTGTTAACTGTAATCAACTTCAGATATGATGAATTTGTGGATGGATAGCCTGGAATGTATGAAATCATTCAACGAACGTGCACTCAACCTGACAGAAAAAAGTATTTAATAATTGGACATAATATATAGTCATGTCCTTATAGCTCTCTCTAATTTGTCTTACAGGTCCTTGTAAAAAATATATGTTGTCTACTGCAAAAGTTATCTTTGTCTGCAAACTAAGTACTGAACATGGTGTATTCTTCAAGAACTACTACCATCTTTCAGAAGAGGATCTTAGCAATGGAATATATTGGTATGACTAAACCATACTGACAGTGACAGCTGGGGATTGTGTATATGTGTTTGGAGTACCTTTAAAGATGCTAGTCTGGAGAAGAAAGATGACAAATATATTCTGTTGGGCAAACCATCTGGGCATTTACCCAGCTGCTTCAGCGAGTTTGAGAGTTAGTAACAGGCTTGACACTGCTGTGACCAATAGCACTAGCACTACTAGCAGCAGCATTATTTGCAATATCTTAATTAGTGCGATTACAGATAGCTCAGGCTTTCCAAGATAACCTGCTCCACCTGGCCTGTGCCTGTATGGTTTGGAGTGGCTATGATGTGATACAATTGGATCTCTGTCCAAGACTTACCTCAGCATCTTATCTAAATGTTTGCATGCTGGCAGTACTGAGACAGCCTTATCCTTGAGCTTGTGAGGCATATTGCCACATCTATGAGTCTGTGGATGAAGCTACGTTACTCTTGAAAACTGACTGCAGCATATTCATAACCTGTGTCTTTTTGGTTATAGAAAAGAGGAAATCAATCACACTTTTAATGTCATTTTACATTTTCTTTCCATTATTATTAAATGATGTCTCATTACTAATTTTGCATTTTAAAACTCAATATGCTTGTCAGCCACTCATTTAATGTTGTCTGGAGACCAACAAGGTAGTACCACTAGTGGCTTCTGTTGTGTTGTACTCTTCTGAAGTTATGCTATTGCAAAACTTCTTAAAAGTCTCAAAAGTATGCAATATATGAGCTAAGTGACTGCACAATAGTTAATTCTAAGATAAAATACGCTCTGTTTTTATCTGCCTATGTAAAATACACTCAACTTTTTTAGGAGGAACATCAAAGCAGAGACGAACTGAATTAATTTTTACATATCAATAGATATAAGCTAATAACATTTTTCTCCAACTTATTTTCCTATTGAATTCCATGTCAATGGGATCAGGCTTTGGCTGAATTTCCTTCTTTAATCTATTCATTGCAAATCATATAGATGACAAAGGAATTTGCATGTTCATGCACAGTACCCATGCTATAGTAGAAGACTGGAGGATTGTTGGGTCTTGATTAGACGCATTATCTGTGCAAGATCATGTCAAACTCTATGTGAAAGTATAACTGAGAACATTGTGAATAGGATTTTTAAAAGGCTAACTCACAATGTGGCTTCATCTTCCAAGATCAATTGTATGGTGGTTTCAGATGTCATAGCCAAATATTGAATGCAATTAAATTAAAAGATTTAGCTCTTTACACAGACATAAATATGCATTTTACAAAGGCAATTGATTTCTGTCCTGTGTGTTCTTCTGACAATTATCCTGGAAGGTTCTGGGAATTTCCTATAAAGCAGCACTTCTCATAGGCCCTGACACTGTAGAACATTCAAGTGTTTTACTGAACTGAAGCTTTCAGAGGAAAATCGCAATTGTGGTCAGAGAGTGGTGAAAATAAAAAAGATTTTTTGTTTTGTAATCTAAATACAAAAACTGCAGGGCAAGAACTTGTACCTATATCTAGGCATTTGAAGTTCATAAAAGGTATGATCCAAAGACCAATTAAATAAGTGGGTAAATGTCCATGTGATCTTGCCTGAGTGATGGTAGGCTGCATGAGGTTTGTAAACCTAATTATAGTTTAAGTAACCTGGAGCTGACATTGGAGTCAGCATGTTCTATAATATAATCATTTGTAAATAATAAATAGTTTAAGTCCTGTCAGGTTTAGATTTGTCATCAGTCCCATTACCTGCAATGCAGGCTGTTGAGGGAATTGGGGAGCTATATTCTTAGTGGTGCTACATATTGAGTGCTCTTCCAAAGTCTCCTTTTATCACACTTTAAAAATAATTCCTTAATTTAACAAAGATACTACCAGTGATCTTTTATTCTCTTCACTTTTGTGGAGCACACTAATTTTTTTTTTCTCTCCCTTTTTTTTTGAAGCGGGTTAATCTTCAGGGATGAAACAGATTACCAGCTTTTGAACCAATTTAAGTAGAATCTCCAGAAACAAAGCCAGGACAAATAACTATTGGCAGTTCACAGAAGGTATTTTGTGCCCACAGCTCTGCAGGATGCCGTTAAAGTCAGTTCACTTCTCTTAATGAGAAACACCTGTGGTCTGGAACACAAGAGGAAAAATCAAACTAACCATACCAGAGACATTAAAAATAAATTCTGAAAACAAAATCTTCCCTCATGTCCCTTCCCTCTTCCTTCTTTCATCTGCACCTTCCAGTCCCCAGACTACCACTGGTATCCCTCCCTTCTTTTAAAACAAATATAAAAGTCTGTCTTCGACATTAGATTCACTCACAGACACTGAAGGATATCAAGCAATTTCAGTTGCAATATTAAAGCAGAAAAAATCTTACTACAAACAAAAACATATCTCATAAAGGCTCAGTTGGAGACCTTCTTTTAACTAGCTATTAAAGTAAATGCAAACCATCTGAAAATATTTACCATAAATAACAACTTAAAACTATATATGACTATAAAAATATATTAAACTCTAAAATTCTAGGAGTTTTTGCTTTTCTTTTGCTTTCTCAAAATACTCTGGGTACGATGTATTTCTCTAGCTATTTTAACAGGTTATTGAAATTCTAATAGGGCAAGACATATGTCTGGAACATTCACACACAAATTTATGCAACTTTCTCAACTTAATTTGGAAAATCCAAAAACATAACAATCATATTCAAGTGTAAATATAAAGTCTCATCACTGGATTGAAAATAATTCACATCTTGAAGTGGTCTGCAGCCTTGCTAGCCCTGCAGGTCACAGGAAGTCATAGCTTGAATTAGACATGATAGCAGAAAGACAGGAAAAAAAAATTATCAAGGTAGTTCCTGGTGAAAAATGGACATGCAGGATTTTTGTCTGTATTTTTTAAGGTGTAGATGCACAGTTTTGGTCTTTTCCCTCTCTCCATTACTTTTCATTTTGTCTTTTCAACAGAAATATCAGGAAGAAGACAAATTAAATTTAATTTGGGGAATAAAATATGTTTTTAAACATTTGCAGTTACAGAGAAGAGGCCATGACACGGAAAGATGTTGAAAGAAGGCATTTCCTGAACCCAAAATTTTTAGAGATCTAAAAATATATCAGACTGTGAGAACTAACACCTACATTTGCAATGTTGTACATGTTTAAAAATGTCACAGCACATAAAAATATGACTTTTCTCCCTTAAGGACTGGTGGTTGTTGTGTTAGCTTCAGAGTCAAACTACTGTGGTAAACTGAATACTTTGAATATGCATTCATAGTATAGAAGTAATACAAAATTGGCTTTTCATCTGATTTTTTATGCATCCAGGAAACAGATTTATTCAACTTTTTTATATACCAAAAGGAAATGGCTCTGACTTCAGAAATGCTTTTAATCAGTCTTTCCAAATCCAAGGTGACTGTGTCATGGTATACTGATGATAGCATAAAAAAAAAATCAACCAAACTTCTGGAAAATAGCCAACACAACAGTGGCATGAACAGTAGAACAGGAAAACTAATTTCTAAATACATGCAGATATTCAATTTCCAAAGAATATAGTGATCCCTGAAGGTATCCTGTGCAGCCTAAATGCCTTGTAGTCAAACGGATTTCCTTTACTGTATCCACTGTATCTTGTTGAAAGGATTTTCTTTTGATTATACGGGCAAAACAAAGGGAGCTCTGTTCCATGGTGCTGTTTGATACAGCTCTGAGCTTTGTTAGATGAGAAAGCAGGCTGCAGAGTATCTTGCTGAGTAGATGGTTTCCTGATACACCTCATTCCTGCCCAGGAATCAGATGCCAAGATGTTCTAGGTTACCCAATGCTGCTACATATCCAGCCTCCTGGTAGCTTGTACATAGTGCCCTGCAGCTGTTTTGGCTTGCCTTTTCCTCCCTCTCCCACCAGCCAGCATGCCAGATGAACTGGTTTGAAAAGATAGCAATATTGCCCACAAATAATGTGGAAAACTCCACCCAAACAGAGAAATGCGGCTTAATATGAATGCAAACCATTCTCTGCATTGTGCGGCTCCTCCTCACCCCTTCCTTCTTCAACCCATCTCATCTATATCTCCTCCTATGCACAGCTATCTAGCTTGAAATTGTAATGCCTGCATGGAGAAGAGATGCAAGGTTTCTTTTCCACATCAGGTACTAGCATTCCAATCTGTGGCAATACCTCAGAAGTACAATTCAAAGAGGTAAGAATTGTTTTAGGACAGCACTCTGCTCTTGGTGGGCCAGCTTGAATAAAGTAGCCAGTCTATTTGTTACATATTTCATGTGAATTTATATGGACCTTGGCTGAGAGTAGTAAGACAACTTTGGGGAGTGGGGAATGCGTCCTATAGAAATCTGTCCAACCCAGTAGTAACATTTTGAGTCTTGCTGTGGTTCAGTTAGTACTGTTTCATGTAAAAACAGATGTTGTTTTGCAGGCCTTTGTGGAGGTCTATGACAGGTTGAGTTGGGTCTCCTAAATTTTTCCTCAACAGTCCTCATTAAGTTTACCTCAAGTGCCCCTTTTCCACAATGTCCACATGCTCAAAGAGAGAAACAAAATGTCTTGAATTGCTCCAAGGCCACAAGACACTAACACCTGATCTCTAGGGACTGCTTAGGGAATCAGATATTTGCTTTCACTTTACTTCTATAATGATGTTTTGTTTTGGACATTAGCAAAAGCTTTGATCTTTGCTAAGCAAAAATTTTATGTTACTTGCCTCCTGAAATGTTTTTTTTATCTTTAAAAATCACTTTCCCTCTCACATCAGCACATACACAAATCAGTGGAGAGTTCTCCTGCTTGTAGGTCCTCTCCAGGCATAGTGCTTTTGAGACAACTGTCTCATGAATGGAGCCAACAAACTCCTCAAAATACCTTAAGTTCAGGGGAGGAAGCACGATCCTGTTCTATGCAGACATTCAGATAGCTGGATTCAAAGGACAAGGACGTTCTTCTGAAGTCCAGGGTAGTGATCCTACTTGTTGTCCTGTGTCTGCTTCATGTGATTCTGAATTCCACCATCTTGTGGTCACTGCAGTCAAGGTTGCCCCCTACTTTCACATCCTTAAGCCAAGCTTAAGAAGTTCGGCTTGGATGGTTGTGTGATGAGATGGATTGGAAACTGGCTGAAAGACAGAGCCCAGAGAGTTGTGGTCAGTGGNGAGTGTCGGGAGGACAGAGCCAGGCTCTTCTCAATGACATCCAGTGACAGGATAAGGGGCAATGGGTGCAAACTGGAGCATAGGAGGTTTCGGGTAAACATAAGGAAAAACATTTTCATGGTGAGGGTGACAGAGCACTGGAACAAGAGGTTGTCCAGAGAGGCTGTGGAGTCTCCTTCTCTGGAGACATTCAAAACCCGCCTGGATGTGCTCCTGTGTGACCTGATCTAGGTGATCCTGCTCTGGCAGGGGGGTTGGACTAGATGATCTTTCAAGGTCTCTTCCAACCCCTAATGTTCTGTGATTCTGTGACATTCTTTATATACTTTCAGGGCTTCCAAATATGATCCAAAGGCCCTGGGGAAGATGATGGAAAAAGGCCATAGCCTAGAAGGTAGATCTCTTGGTGAAGTCAGTCTCTGTCTGCTACAAACACAGAGGATTATGACAAAAAAATCAGACAACACTGTTTTCAGCATGATGTCATGAGAACACTGTGTGTAGATGGTGAAGCCAAGTGAGGACAATACTAGAAATATTTTATTAGGCACCTGTAAAGAATAGGGTAGAATAATGATATTGATGAATTGTGCAGTGTGTCTGTACCTGGATCAACTAGGGACAAATTTAAGGCCCTTATTTTCAATGTTTCCAGGCATTTAGGCATGAAATTTTATTTCCAGGTTTATCTCTAACATGATCTCACAGACAGAGAAACCTGCTGCAGATGGGGAATAAGTACAAAATTTGTTCGAGAAGCAAAATGAGCTGTATGTTCGGTTTTTGTCAGGTCATTTCAGTGTTATATTCCCTTTATTTTCTATAGCCTCTCTCTTTTCTTTCAGGAAGTACAATAGTGCAGTGTCAAAGCCTGTACAATGCTGAGAATGCTAGAATGCTGCAGTGGGCGTTTCAGAAACCACATGTTAGCGTTAGTGTAGGACAAGCTGTTGCTATAATGTAAGACTCTTCATCTCCTATTGATGCTTATGGTTTACAGTTGTAAGTGTGCAGCATCTTGTAAAAGTACTTTCAGATCTGTAACACCTATTATGTCAGGGTCACCTTCCCCTGCAACTCTTTTTTTTTTTTTTTTTTTTTTTTTTTTTTAGGAGAAAGGGAAGAGGGAAGAGAAGGAAAGTAACAGTGTTATCAGCAAGAGGAGGCTGGACACTGTCTGTCAGATCCTTCTACTTCTGAGCAATTAGAATTGAAAGAGTTAGGAGAGGCTTAGCTATGACACAAATCGGGATTATCACACTAAATTCTGCAGGGTTGTGCAGACAAAAAAAATGCTGTGGAGAAATGGACAATTATATAAATATTATCTGAATATAAAGACTTTTTATAAAGTATTTTTGTTAAAACTCTGGACAAAATACTTAAGAACATCTAATCCACATGAAAGACTAATCTCCATAATGCTGGGAATTAAATATCAATGTATGGTATGTGATAGGTGGCATAATTACAATTAATTCCAAGATACCTGAAATTTATCCTATTCCAAAAAGTCCAACTGAGCCATGGTCAACCTTTAAATCAATAATACAGAGACATGACGTCAACACTGATTCCCCGGCCCAACGTGGTGTATGTTCACAATTTCTACCAAGAGGAATGCAGAGCTGCAACTTGAGTAAACAAAGAGCCACATTCAGCACCTCTGTCCGTTTTAATCAGCTGAAACTTCCAGCTAGCTTGTGCTTTTGAACAGACAAGAGTTCTTATCCAGAAACAGGTAGCAGATCATATCAGAAAGAGTTAACATTCATAAAATTATTTTGGCTTCTACAGGGACTGGGGTTAAAACGTAACTGAATTCTCTGATTTGTATATATTCTTCAAGTTTTTTGCAAAATACAATTAAAAGAAAACCAAAAGTCTCATCTCACCAAAATATATTTTAACTTCATTCAAAATCTTTCATTCAGGCTTTGATATACTGTCTTTTCTGAGGCAAGTTACTGAAATTAGAAAGTAGAAAAAGTCTTTCAAGAAAGTCCTGATCAAAAAATTTCAGCCATATTAGAGCATATGTAGCACATTTTTTTTCAAAATTATCCCCTATCACATTCAACATACTTGTGATATGGGTTTTACTTGAAAAAGTCTGGCAAAAAAATGTAGATTGAGATGTCATGTAAACCAATACTCAAAGCTAAAGAAAACATAGGAAAGCAAGTATTTAAAGTATTGGTAAAATAAGAACTATTTGCATTTGACTTACAAATGGGTAAAATAAAATGCTTTTTGCTTTGGTTTTCCCCTTGATATTCCTGCCAGGATAGTGTACTGTGGTATTAGATAACTGGGTTAAACTCTAGAGCTTACTGGATTTGATCAAGGCTTTTTCTGTCATTTTAATCTTTTAAAAACACCACCAAACAGATATGGCAAAAGATTACAGAACCTAGTTTATCTGTTATAGTCTATCCTCTTTTGTTAAGATATCCTTATGCTTCAGAAGTTGAGCAGATAAATCTCAGAACTTAAAAAAGATTAATCTTATGGTATTTCTAATTGTGATTTGTGATGTCCAACTAAAGAAATTATAAATCATAGAATTATACTTAGCCAATCTGATCCAATCACAAGACACACTTTAATTTTCAATAGAGATATTAAAGTTTTGCTCCTCTTAGAAGCAGCATGTGCCAGCTTCAGGCAGAGATTTGAACACTGGCACTGATCCAGGAACAAGGAGGAACTTGAAATGGAGCTGCTACTGAAATACATGCACAGCTTCTCCAGATGAGATGTCAGCAGCACTTGTTCTTATATCTGATAATGAAGTTTTTTTTTTTCCTCAAATGATGAATTACAGGACACATACACATCAGGCATTTAACTCTTCCACAAGAGGCAGGTACTTGAAGCTGCCAGTGGAAAGAAAGCATTTAACTCAAGGCATAACAGTACTATTGGTAAACCACAACTTCTTGCACCGCCTCTATAATTTAAATTAAGTAGAAGCCTAGCTTATAAACTCACACTATGATCCATGCTTTATGGTCCTTTTATATCTCTTGGGTCCTGATCACAATGAAACTTTCTCAGTTTAAAACAATTTAACACAAACATTCCTGGGGCAGACTATAAAATGTGATTTTTGCAGTCAGTCTTTTATGGCCATTTTGGATGAATATTGTATACCCAGTTGAAAAAAAAAAAGGATGATGAATGTAGACATTACAACATATGTGTGGTGTTTAGCTGAGTCTGTATTTGCACATGAATATTAACCCTGGTAATTGAGAAAACCTGTCTCTCCACACATCTTGTTCATTTCCACAAAAAGCATGTGCATAGATTTAAGAGAGAATGAATGTTTTGCCTTACTTAATTGCAAATTTTCAGGCTATAAGACTTCCCATACAAGCTTCATTTTGAGGGCAATGGACTCAACAGATGCCATTTTACACCTACTAGATGGGGATAATTCTACTTGCTACTGAGCACTAACAATAACACATGGAAATGTAAGTTGTGAATCGAGTTCAGCAGACAGCATGGTTTCCAATTCTTAAGCATTTTGCAGCAAAACTAAAAAGCATCATCAAAGATGTTCACAAGTGATATCATTGCAAATGTTTACAAAACATGAAAGGAACGGTAAAATATGTGCTTTAAAAGTGTACTTGTTGAGATCTTGAGAGAAAGGCACAAAAACACATGGTGTTGAGAAGTAGGTTTGTTTTTCTGCACAGTGCACCAAGAAATTGCCTTTTTAATCAGTAATGGTTAATTCTTCATTAACAGCTTTTGAACAGGTCATTGACACTTGAATGAATTCCCATGAAATAATCCTAGCTGAGTTTATGTTGTCCTAGCTTTTCTCTAAGGAATTTGTCTTTATGATCCTGTCTGTATGATACTGAGAGTATAAACTAAAGTAAGTAGCAAAAATTAAAATATGATGTCTATAATATTTTTTGTCTTCCCTTGTCTTCCCTGCTTGGAGACGTGACAAACATCTTTGGTTTCCTAGCCTCGTTCAAACATTACAAAAGGAAAGTATCAATTCAAATATGATAGATAAACACCTTATGAAACTAATTTTTAAATGTTTTAGAACAACAGTATATGAAATGGTGGCAGTAATATTAACAGAACACAGATGTTACCATCCTCTACTGTCTGGCAAAGTGTAGGGCAGCTGCAGTCTGTCACAGTTTCAGGTGTCGAAGCAATACACTACAAAAAGTTTCTATTTCAAAATCTTTGTAAGAACCAACTCAATGAACAACAGAAATAAATGAAGCTTATGAGAAAACATAATATTAGTCAATGGGCAGACACTAGGGTATCTACAGCTTCTGGTCACAGACAAATTTTTATTTTGATTTTCTGTTCTGCTTCCTCAATACAGTAACAATCTTATCACTCCATTTACTTTTCACAGCTGGCCTGCAATTCTTGGTTGGTTTTCTGCTGCAGTTTAACCTGTTTATATATGCCTGAGACATTTACTAGGAATCAGAATGTGCCATTTACAGAACGCAGTCCCATAACTTCAGGGCTGGTGTGCTGTGTCTAGTCAGGCATAATTACCTCCAAGAATTCCTTTCCTTCATTTCAGGGACACACTGAGTGAGGCAATATTTAAGGATAAAGGGCTCTGGTAGGATTTTGGCTCTCTGACAATCAGTACCTGAAAATACTTACTTTATCCTACTCTGCAGAACTTTCTCTCATTGTAGGAATGGTTCATTGTGCTTTGCTGTTGGTATTTTGCTGGCTATCCTCTAGCAGGCTTGGAAATCCTCTTTTCCCACATAACCACAGATCAGTTTGAGATTATTATTTTGTCTTTCCCCTAGCGGAGGCCACAGATGCACAAATCAGGTTCACGTTGTTACCTAATGCACCAGATGAAGCTGAGAGTTTGTTGACATTTTTTTCTGAAAAGGCTGGGAAAGGTATTTCAAATTTCTCAAATTTGACAAAGACAAGAAGCAAGAGTATTTTTTCTGTTCCTTTTGTCCTCCTTTGAAGGAAAAGTATTAAAAGAGCCAGAACTGAATTTGGAAGAAGGGTTAGTCAGCCCCAGGCAATGAACAGAGATGAGCGGAGAAGGCACCTGCCCACTATGATACCTACTGCAAAATGAGTCCCATGTATGTCATGTTTATGACCCTATATATAACAAGACCCATAAGTCTTGTTACTTAATCTGTGTCTGTAACACAACAGCAGTGCAGTAGCTATACTAGGAAAACACAGTCCCTTTTGGTGAGATACAGACATTTTGAAGAATGCTATTACATCACAGAGAGTGCAGATCTCAAGAGCTGGAGCAGTCACATTGCATTAGGCAATATATCCACCCTAATCCGCCTCAGTAAATCTGTGCTTGACATATTTCTTTATACTGTAGCTTGAACATAGTCATCATATGCTGAATCATTCATTTTTGGCATAAAAGGTTAATTGTGTACATTGATTACAAAAATGCACAGTTTAACTGGATGAAAACTGTAAGGGGCAGACACAGGTTTCAGGTCATGATGCACTCATTAACTTAATGAGTTAATGAAAAAAGTCCATTATAGATAGCTAATTTTTCACCTTTATAAAATCATTGGGTGGTGGCCATCACAAAAATATGTAATGATACAAATGGCTAGCTCATATAAGTATTGTAGTCATTGAATTCCTAACTGTTTGACTCAGTCCTCCTTATATGCACAACTGCTTAAAATACATAGGATCTTAACAGCACATTTGAAAAGCTATTGATAAAACTCCTGATTCCCCTACAGTCAACAACCGAAGACCAATTGAATTCAATGGGAAAAGAAATTCCTTTCCTCTAATAAATGGTCAGACCCTTCACAGAGCTGAATGACATTTGTACTGTACATCACGGGAGTTGAGGCTGTGAGCACTCTGTAGAACAGAACTCTAAGAGTGAATATAACATGGCTTCCTCCAGTCCTATCATAAGATTATTTATTTTAATCCTCAAAACCTTTTAAAAAATGTTGATGTCATATATTATGAATAAAATAAAATCTATATATAGGCAATCTTACAACTTAATAGCTCACTGGGATGTAAAACCCCATGCACCGCAATTCACTTGAGTGAATCAACATGTTTCCTGAGTGAAGTTATAATAGCACTAAATGCTTTTAATAATGTCTGAAGAAAACTAGTTCTAAACTGTGTTTAGATTTAAATATAATATTTTGAGTCTAAAAGAAATGGGTAACTGTAAATGTTTCTCATCTGTCAAAGACACAAAATAGACAAGAAGTTATTTAATAGCATAGAAGGAAAGATTTCGACAACTTGCAAGAAGTGATAAGAATTTAAATAGTCTACAAAATTTTAATAGAGACTAATTTTATGTATAAACGTTATGATTTGATTTGCTAATTTTCCGGTTTAGAGATCATGCAATATACAGGGTTGAGGGAAATTGTAAAGACTTTAGAAAAACATTTGCAATTTCTTTTGACAAATTCATCCCTGCAAAACTAGCTTTGAATGGAATTCATGCAGTGTGGCCTCTGCACCAAAATTAGGTGGACATTTTTATCCATTTGTTTGCAAATCGCTTGTGGGTCAAGGAGAGACCTAATTTCATTTGCAGCATTTTTACTTTTATATGTTAACATGGCTTACATTAATTTCAGATATTTCAGTGCTGTGTCCATTCAGCACTTGCTATTCAGCAAGAGGCTTAAAAGGACACCCAAGGTCTCAAGAGCACCTCAGTGGTGCAGACTCCATTCTCACAGTAGATAGTTTTAGGCTGAGACAAGGTTTTGCTGTACCCAGGGGCCTGTGGTTCAAATACTCTCCTGTTTGCTCAGCTAATGAGGTCAAAACACTTTTATCAGTAATGAAATGATTCTCTCTTGTGTAACCGGCCTCTAAAACAATGTGCCACAAATGATGCAGCCAAAAGGAATATAACTATACAATTTATTAACACTGAAGCGTTCAGTGTAGGATTCATGAAATGAAGTGAAATATACAGAAACATTATTAGCACAAGTAAGATGTAGGTCACACTACAGGGTTGTTCTAGAGGAAGATTAATGAGCAGTGGTACCTAGGTATATAAAGATCACTAGAGAGCTTTTGTCTGTCTCAACCCCAGAGTCTGCCTAGTCTTTAAATGATTAGTTGGCAACCATTTTTGTTCTGATAAAAATTCAATGGACTAAACCCACAGTTGTATCAAAGCTGATCTGGGTACATCCAAGATGAATGTGAGGAGACAAAAGTCTCTTTAATCCACTATTGCCTTCTGGTTGTCTAGTCTGAATTAGCTGAGGGACTCCACTAAGATGTGGAGGCTTTCAATGTCTTCCCCAGTCCATCGACTTAATGGCAATGTCTTTATGGAAAAGTTTCACAGCTTTCCCTTTCCCTTGCCCAGCTACTCAGCTGGGCAGTTATGAGAAATGCTTCTACTCGTGGAAATGTCCTACTGTCTGTAGCAGCTTGAAGATCAGCAGAATGGCTTTCATGTTTATCTCATGCTAAGCACTGATGTACTGTTTCTGCCAGGGCTCTCATGGAAACCCCTGGTCGTGGACTCCCATATGTTGTGTTATAATAAAGCCATCTGACAACAGAAATTCTTCCCTTTAACTTCTGACCTTTCAACATAGCAGTGGGCAATAGAAAGCTGGAGGGACAGCAGTATTGAGGTTGAAGTCTGGAAAGGCAGAGGTGAGCACTAGCAATGACATTGAGCAAGGAATACAAAGGTCAATGATAGAACACATTGCTGTAGTGAACTTTGTTTAAAATGTTAAGAGCTTACAGTTTAATTATGACATTACATGACTAAGTCATATCCACTTTCTCTCTGTGTGTCACTTATGTGTAAACAGGCAGGTATTTTCTGGTTAATGCATTTTCTATAGACTCATATAAAGAGTTTAGAATTGAAATGTGGACACTCTACAATAAAGTCAAATGTATGGAAGTTGAAATGATTGACAACAGGTATAACACTTTAATACATGACTCTGGAAAGTGAAGTGGACACAGGTAGACAGCAGTGGCAAGAACGCTGCACCAGCGCAAGGACCACTTAGAAGTGAGCTTTTGCTTTCAACATCCCTGTCAGAAGCTGGCATTAGTGGCTGCTGAGCTTTCATTGACTTCCAAGTGCAGCTATCAAACACACTTCTTGTCATTTTTCTCCAATCTGTAATGTGACTGTGGGGCACATCTTTTTATTGTGCTTGGATCCTTTGCTGGGTTCCATGACTGCAGTCTACCTTTATATGTGAATTATTTGCCTCTTCTTCTCCAGTGAGTAAAGCAGAGTAGACTTAGAAGGTTACTCACTTTGCTGGTCATTATGCAATTTCCACTGTACTGTAAAGAAGGGGCTTTTGAAAAGATGTGAAGCAGGCAATCCTGAACAGCTTTCTTTCAGTAGTTTATATGATCAAATCATTGAATGATGAACAGTTCCAGATAATAACAGAGTTTATTAATTATTATAATATATTAATAATATACTTAAATTTCATGGGACATTAAACAAAAAGGCACTCTGCATAAAACAGGCTTTGCAAAAATACTTCAGGGCATATGTAAGCCTTGGTGGAAAAAACCATTCTAAATATTCTGTTCAGATTCTTCAGTTCAATGTACTATGTAACCAAATCAGCCAGAGTCAGAAATACCTTTCTTTAGCCTCTTTGATTAGCTAGGACAATACATCACCATATTAATTCACTACTAGACCAAAATTCAGTATGTCATAGAACCCAAAATCAGTATTAAAAAAAAATCTCATGAATCATTATGGTCTATATGATTTTGGGGGAGGGGAAGGAAAGGGGGCTGGAAGAGTGCATGGAGGCATGGAACAAACTGTGTTGGAAAGGACCTCCAAAGGTTTTGTCCAAAATTCTGCTTGAAGTAGGCAAGACTGTCCACTCTAATTTTGAGCATTTGCCAGGATAGAGATTCCACAAACCCTCTGATTTCCCTTATGGTAAAAAAAGTTTGTCTTTATATGAGATTGGTATTTCCCATGTTTCAACATGCTTCTCTTGTCTCTTGACCTGTTACGCATCTCCAAGAAGCTCTTGACTCTCTCTTCTGTATACCTTGCCATTAGGTAGTCAAATACAGACAGCAGACACCTCATTAGGTTTTTCTTTCTAAGGCTGAACCATAAGGTTCTCATTAATGTCCTTGTGCATCACGTGCTCTAGTCTGTTGACTATCATGACAACCCTCCTCTTGGACTCCAGTACATCAATACATAAATTGTACAGGAAAGATCAAAACTGGGCAGAGTACTCTCTCGTCAATCTCACAAATGCTGAAGAGATTTGAAGAGTAGAGCATATCAACTGCTTCCCATTTCACGTCTTCTGCAAACTTGCTGAGCATGCAACCCATTTCATTGCCCCGGTCACTGACAAAGACATTAAAAATGGTTGGTCCCAATACTGATCACTGAAGGATGCCACTAGTAGCTGGTTGTACTGGACTTTGTACTCCTTTTCATGCAGCAGTTTGGCCAATTTTTCACCTACTTTAAAGTTCACTTAATATCTTACCAATTTATCTGTAAGTATACTGTGAGACTGTGTTGAAGACTCTGCTAAACACAGCATCTGCTGCTCTCGTTCACTGAACTGGCCACCATAGAAGGGAGTTAGGGTGTTCAGGAATAGTTTGGCCTTTCTAAATCCACTCTGTCTGTTTCCAGTTACATTTTTGTCCTTCACCTGCTTGCAAATAGGTTCCAGAAGGACTCAACTCCATACCTTTACCAGGCATTAAGTTAAGCTGACTGACCTTGGAGATGGTATGGTTTTCTTTTTCCAGTCAGCAGGCGCTTCCTCCCGTCACTGTAGCCTTTCGAAGATGATAAAATGCTATTGTAATGACATGAGCTTGCACCCACAGCCTGGCTGCCATGAAAGCTACTACAAAATACTATCTGTTTATGAAAAATTTTGATGATTAGGAATCTGAAGGCCCTGAGTTAAAGTTGACATATGGATGAATCTCACAACCGGACAGTGTGACTGAAACCAGCAGAGGACTTTTCTCTGCTGGGAAATTAGCTGAAAATGGATCCTGATAAATGGAAGATTTAAAAACAAAACAGATAAAGGTATGTCCTCCTCTTTGAGTTCCTTCCCAGGCTTGGCTGACCTTGAACGGAACCCTATAAGAAGGAAAAATAGCTGGTGTCCTGCTTTTGAAGTTATTTTTGAGGATTGGCTATGCAACCTGAGTTGTTTATTCAACAGTATAAAAGCTGGTCCCGCTTGCAGCGAACAATGGAAGCCAACCTGCGGGTGGACACACCACACAGGATTTCCCCTGTTACTGGTAAGGCCCCTGACTGCTCACTGCAATCAGGACTCCCCAGCAACAGCAGGACTGGACAAGAACATCAGAGAAGACAAGGGTAATGGATTTGATTATCTATCCCTTTGGTATCTGCTGCGGTTTAATCATGTGTTTCTTTGGAATGTATCATGTTCTGCTAATGCACCTCTCTGGCATTTGCTGAGGTGGTCTATGCATGGCTTGGGTAGTATTTGGGGTATGATTAGTTTCTCTGTCAGTTGTTGAATTTACTACTCAGCTCCTTTTTCCTTCTGTTATTGAGTTTGTGCTCTGGTTTGTTTTCCCTTTTGTTGTATCACCCGTGGTGAGCGGGTTTACTTCTTCTGTTGCCAGCCATGCTGTGTAATTCCTGCACTCCATAGAGGTCAATAATAAAATCTGTATCTGTTTCTGCACATGTCTCCTGCTGATGGTTGCATTCCTTATGCTGAGCCTGGTAATCAGCAAAACAGAATCATACTAATGAATGGAGAAAACACCAGATTTTGAAGACTGCCTGCTTGTCAAAATTAATGCCTATTCATTAAAAATGAGAACTTTCCTGTGTGTTACAGATGAATATGTTTGACACAGTTTGATTTATCAGCAATTCAAGATTTATCAGTAAAATGAGATAAATCAAAGGCTGCCTATGCTTTTCCAATGGATTACTGTGTGGCCCAGGGAGGGGAGTAACACCCTATACTGAGCAGTCCATGAGTGGTGGGGAGTTGTACACCACACCTGTGTTAGATCTGAATGACTCAAGACTATCTGCATGCCACAATAAATGAGTAAGCTTGAGTATAAGAAGTCTCATGACTGTATTAGCCCAGACCATTGTCCAGTCAAGGACACTTATCTTGGGTAACTAACACTAATGCAGACCTATTGCTAGCTCAACTCATTTGGAGATGGCTTACATATTTCTCCCTGCCACTTCATCATGCTACCTAAGTATGTGCTAAGTGTCACTCCAGAAACAAGAAGATTGCATTTTTCTCCTCAAGGAGTATTTCATGTTTAGTTGATGTTTCTTAATAGAGCAGGGTAAAGAAAGCCCAGAAAACTATTTATAGGTAGAAGCTAGTCTTTTGTCTCTTGTTTTTAATTTGTCCACTGGGCATTTTACAAACTTTTTGTGCTTTGAAATTAACTTAATATTTTATGTAAAATGTTCAGCCTCTGGAAGGTTCCAGGGATTGAAATTTCTTACTTAAATAGCAGTGACACTCTGAGGACTTAAAAGGGTGGTATAAGTTATACCCCATCAAATATAGACCAGCAGAACAAGACAGTGTATTTCTGCAAAAAAAAATGCTCCAAGCCATGGAAAGCTATCTAAACTTGTGTGTTGTAGCCCTACAGTTCTGAAGGTATTTTAACTATGCCATGAGGCATAATGATCAGACAGCTAGAGCTTCTTGGCAGTGAAGTAAGACTTAAAATCTTTCTAGTCTGGAGGTGAAAGCTGTAATCATAAACCTGGTCATAGGGTTAAGGAGTCTTTGGGTTGATACAACTTCAAGTAGATAATACCAAAATTCTTTCTCATATATTTCTGGAACGGAAATTGCTGTTAGCCACACTAGCTTGCTAGTCTAGGCAAAAACAAGATGACTTTTTAAATTTGTTCAGTTTTGGTTCTAAAGCCTTTTCAACCACCTCCTATTTGGACACTTTCTATTTGTATGCAACCATTTACTTGTGTTCTGCCATTTAAGGAAGCAAATTTCAAAAGACCTCTATCACCACACCAACATGATGAGTAATGTACTGCTTTACTAGGCAGACCTCTGATTCTCTTTTTGTTGTACTAAAACTATCCACCAACCTCAATGTTTATCAACCTGGGAGCCAAATCATTGCCTCATAAAAAACCTTAGAGCATTGCTTTGCTTTGCCTTAATATAATTATATTTAAAGATCTTGCAGGTCAGCCTCATGTCCATTCCTGGAAAGGTGATGGAACAGCTTGTTCTTACCACCATCTCAAAGCATGTT
>VYZX01008651.1:53999-73577 GCA_013401335.1 Brachypteracias leptosomus | reverse complement strand
CTCCCTTGTGAGGAAAGGCTGAGAGAGCTGGGTCTCTTTAGCCTGGAGAAAAGGAAACTGAGGAGTGACCTCATGAATGTCTATAAGTATGTAAAGGGTGAGTGTCGGGAGGACAGAGCCAGGCTCTTCTCAATGACATCCAGTGACAGGATAAGGGGCAATGGGTGCAAACTGGAGCATAGGAGGTTTCGGGTAAACATAAGGAAAAACATTTTCATGGTGAGGGTGACAGAGCACTGGAACAAGAGGTTGTCCAGAGAGGCTGTGGAGTCTCCTTCTCTGGAGACATTCAAAACCCGCCTGGATGTGCTCCTGTGTGACCTGATCTAGGTGATCCTGCTCTGGCAGGGGGGTTGGACTAGATGATCTTTCAAGGTCCCTTCCAACCCCTAAAGTTCTGTGATTCTGTTTCAGTTAAGAAAACTAACTTTTATCTAATTTCATAATAAGTTTTAAAAAGCTCAGTGACTTCTGTGGACAAGTTTGATATTCAGAACTTTCTTCAAAAGTATTCTGAAGGTTAGCAAAAAAAAAGAAAATTAGATTCTTTTCCATTAAGAGCTAAATTTTTACCTTCCCTCCTACCTGATTTCCCCAATGTGACAATACAATCAAAGCAAACCATTTGTCTATACAAATCAGTTTTTGCTGACTTCAAGTAAATTAGACAAGACATAGTGTCTCTAACTGGCTACGTGGAGGCAATTTTCCTCAATTCCATCAAATTCTAAAGATTTGTCAATATATCTGTATGAGCATCCTTAAGATTTAATTAAATTTTTATTTTCAGATAAAAACTGTCTTTGCAGTGAAATAGTTTATTCACATTCTGGCTGGAATTAAAATAAATATATTTAAGACAAATACATACAGGAACTTGCAGCTAGGTATAGAGAAAGAGCAGTTCTATCCTGGCCTCTGAATTTAAGCTGGTTGTTCAGATTTTTTCAAATTTACTATTCACAGATTTACAAATATGTATGCTCTTATAGATGCATATAGGATTATTTGGATTTACAAAACCATCTAAGGAAGTCCAGCCTAATCCTGTGGACTTTGAGAGGAAATGCTGTTTATGGACAATGTATGTCTTTATGTTCCTATATACTTAAACTCAAGCTGGGTATAATTACATTTTTCATTACATATGATGAATGCCAAAACTTTGATACGTATAAAAATTACACGTGGAAAATCTGATTTAGAACTTTGCATGCATTCCATCCAAAATTTCCTCTTTGTGAAAACATAAATGTAAAAAAAATTACATAGAAGCCACTTCGAATAAAAACAAATGAAGTGACTATCTGATTAGCCAATTTTGGAAATATAACCATGAACAAGACTTAATTTGTTTCCGTAGAAAAGTACATGTGTTACTATAGCAAACATTTCTGATCCAGACTTTTTCAAATAGCATTAACTGCTACAGCAGAAACACAGGAAGTATTTATAGGAAAAGTCAGCAAAACTAATGAGATTTTATTCACTATTGCAAAAACTGAAGCAAGTATATGCTTACGACATGTTATTAAGGCCTTAACTGATTTCTGCACTGATTTAATTGGTAGGTCTTCCAAAAAAAGTGGCCATTGTGAACTCTCAACTTACATGTATTCTGAATGAGTTAATAATTAAACAAATTAAATAAAGGAGCACATATATTTTCCATTTACCAAATCATACGCAGATTGATATAAGAACATAAGAATGTCCATATGGAGTCAGAACACACCTCTGTCAAGGCTAGGCTTCTCTCTTCAACACTTGCCAGTACCAGATGCCTAATGAAAGAACATAAGAGCAGGACAAGTAGATAGGGATATTATATGCTGGGACATTCTGCAGAATACTTTCTAGCCATCTGTGGCTCAGGTAGCTCCTGAACTGCAGAAATGGTGTCTGCATTTAATTGTCCTAAACAGATTTTCCTGTCACAAATTCTTCTGAAGCCATGCAAACTTTTCCATCTGCCATATCTTATAGCATGTACATCAAAGTTTAATTGTGCATTCTTTGCAGAATCACCTTTTGTTTGTTCTGGGCCTGCCACTTGCTAATTTTATCTATTGTAACTCACTTTATTGTGTTGTTTTTTTGGAAGACAGAGTGAGCAATCACTTACTAATTCACTTTCTTCACGTTACTCATGATTTCACCAATTTTTCTACAGCCTTTCAGGCTAAGGGCTTCTATTCTATTTAATCATGTCTCTTCCCTGTACAGAAGCTGTTCTGCACCTTTGATCATCCTTCTCAACTTCCTCTGTATTGAGTTCTACTGTATAATTTCTGAAGGTGGAGGAGGTAGACAGAAAGGAACTGTACATGCTTAAGATGTAGGTGCTGTTTTATGTTTTCTTCTCTATTCCTTCTAATAATCCATTACATTCAATTTGTTTTTGTGAATTAATCTGATTTTTAAAAATAATTTTTGATTGTAATACATATTCTCATTCCTGAGAGTAACTGTTAATTCAGAAATACCTAATGCAAAAGCTAAATTAGAGATTTTCCCCCATGCATAAATTTATATTTGTCTACATTAGTTTTATTTAATTGTTTTTAATCTCCTGACCCTACACTATATAAAAACCTTCTGAAGTCTTTCACAGCTGAATCTCGCCTTTTCTATCTTGAATATCTTTATTGCCATCAGCAAAGTTGTTACCCAACTACTTGCCTCTTTTACAGATCATTTATGAACATGCTGAACAGCACAAACGTCCACTTCTACCCCTCTCACTCCCTATGAAAACTTAAATTTTAACCAGTTATTTATCTATCTAAGAATGTGGCCTTGGTAGCTGGATTTCCTTAATCGCCTTTGTGAATTGATGCGTCAAAACCCCTTGGAATACGTTCTGCCTTGCTCAGTTTCCTGTTAGCATAGCTTATAAAGTATGATAATGTGAGTGTAATATAGAACTGAAATATTCAAACTTCACTGAGTGACTGAAGATGTTATCAAATTTGATCCAATGTACAAATTATATGAATGAGAAAAATTACAAACTAGTGACTTACTCTTTTCCTTTGTGTAAAAAGAAAATCAATATATTTATGTTAGTGAAATACAAGACCTTACATTACAAGTTACTTTCAACTTAATACCTGACAACAGGGTATGTGTTATTGCCAAGCCCATGGGCTTGTATTTTTTTTTATTACAAAGGGAGAGGGAAAACTAATCTTTTTTTTTTTTTTTTGGTAGATATTTATAATCTTGTATATATATTTTTATTAATCTCTCAATACGTGAAACAAAATGATGAAGCCTAGTGTTCATGAATTGTCATTGTCCTCCATACACGTGCAGATTAAATTTAGTCTAGGTGACATTTAGCTCCAGTGCTATGAGAGTTTCCCTGAGATAAAAGCCATATATTGCAATGCTAACTCTGTAAGTGGATTTATACTGATATAAAAATTGCACAAATCCCATTACTAATCAAGTGTATGATTACATAGTGTCAAGGTTTAGGCTAGACCTACAAGACACTCTCTGTTATCCCCTTTTTCCCCCAAATAGAGGAAGAGAAAGAGGATAAGGGAGAGAGACTTATTGCCTCATCCTCTCCCAAATAGGAGAGGAAGGGAATGAGAGTCTTCCAGATTAGAAAACTAAAAGTTTTAATGAAGATAATGCTAATAAAATGGGATATATACAAATATATACAAAACCAGTATCAAACTCAACCTCCCCCTGATGGCAATTACGTCATCATCACCACTGAGGCTGTGGAGCAGCCACTGGCAAAGTCCCAGACTGGGCTCAGCAGCAGACGGGAACTGGGTTGAGGAGCTGGGTTCAGGAACACACGAGTCAGGATCAAAGGCAGGGCTGAGAAGGAAGAAGGCCAAAGGGTCTCAAAAGGAAGAACATCCACACATAAATGTATACTGAAGGGACAGCATAAGGGTCAAGACCCTCGTGATCCCTCAGCTTTATACTGAATATGACATATATGGGATGAAATACCTTGTTGGTTAGTTTGTGGTCACCTGTCTTGGTCACTCCTCCCCGCAGGTGTAGCCTTTCACTTTCTGCACCTGCAGATGTGGTACACAAGAGTCAGCAGTGACCTTGGTCTGCACACACCAATCCTTGGTAGTAACTCTAAACATGAAGCGTTATCACTGCTAGAAGCAGACACTGTCTGCGAAAACATGCTGTGAGCTTCAGAAAGTGCAGTTAGTTAGCAGAGGCTCAGCTGAAAAGTAAAATCACTGAACAGAATTGGCTTGGTTCTAACTCAAACCAGGACACATAGATAACTTACAAAGAGATTAAAATAGATGTATATTTTAAGAGTGTTAGATACTACTATAGCTAAATAATTGTGCAGTTATGCATTTACATCATAGTACATGTGAGATAGCCTCAAAGAAACTTTATATTTACACAGTTTGACAAAGCCAGTGCCTTAATGAAAGTGTATCAAGGAGTACTTACTTTGGAAATATCTAATATTTTAAAATCTATTATGATGAGGTTATAAACTCCAGAATAGGTTGGCAATACCAAACCTATCTTCAGGAAGCAGGAAAAATCTCACAGCTCCTTTAATTTAGCTTAATAATAATCAGTTTCACCTTGGATGAATCCAGACTCTATTTAGCACGTTTTCAAATGCCTGTCTGTCAGTGCCTCTCACACTTTCAAATGTACAGTCTGCTTGTTTGTATCTAGCTTTCAGTGTGTGATTTGCACCAGATTTATGTTTAAAGCTTCACCTCTCTGTTCATGTGTCAAATCCTAAATTAATCTCTCAGCTACTTTATGGTAACTTGTTCATGTAGCCATATTGTACATCAGCTAAGAGAGTTTCTCCTCATCAGATATCTCAGCTGGACTTTTTATTCCTTCCAGAGACTGCTTCTCTGAACTGTGTGTACGACTCCCCAACCACGTGTAATATCCAGTGTGCTCAATTTCCCCTCACTACAGGGACATGACCCAGCTTCACCAGAATTTTATCCTTTGCTGGGGAAATGTTGAATACGTGCCCAGATGGTCTTTTTTTGTTTATGAATATAAACAGAATTTATAGGTAGTATGATAGGAATAACAAAACTGATTGTAATGGCAGAAAATCTACTAGAGAAAGTAAACCATGTAACTTGTGACTGATGAGGTAAGAATATTTTCATCAGTCATAAATTCATGTTTGAAAGTTTTAT
Organism: Brachypteracias leptosomus; assembly: GCA_013401335.1. NCBI lineage: Eukaryota > Metazoa > Chordata > Aves > Coraciiformes > Brachypteraciidae > Brachypteracias > Brachypteracias leptosomus. The sequence continues at coordinate 68,394 of VYZX01008651.1, read as the reverse complement.
CATTAAGAGTAAATTGAATATAATGGATTTACCCTGAATTTATATCAGGGCATGTGAGATTGAAATTTGGCTCAGTACTTTTACTCACACATCAGAGACAGGTTGATTCTAATAATTAATTTAAATTCTGTGCTTATTATGTTTTCATTTCCATCCCAGTTTCCCACTTTGGCATGTCACAAGAAAGTCACAGTTCTCTTACACTGAACTAAATAATGTGCTACTACCCAGCCCAGAGCTACCACAGAGCAGATGAGGGCAAAATGGCTGGCACTTCCTGCCTGCAGAACCCTGAAACCCGTGCTGTCACTCTCATAAGTTATTCTTTGACATAAATTGTAAAGGACAATTTCTTAATTTTCATTAACTGTACAGACAATGGTAGCAGTTTTGGTAGAAAAGCAGACAATATTTTGAAAGCTTTGAGCCTTCTCTTCACAAGTTATAATACTAGCTCGCATCAGAAGACAAGCACTAGATCATGCCATAAAGTGTTGTTTCTTTTCTTTGACTATAGAATCACTAAAAATCTATGAATCTGTTTAATTATATGTTTTTTAAAAAACAGCTGATATATTTATGCAAGTCAAATACAAAAAAACGGGTCATTAAGTGGCCAAGTAACACTAGTAAATATGATGCATAAGCTATGGAAGTATGGTTGCAAATGTTTTCTATGACTGAAAGCTGTATTTTTTTTATTTTCTGATCTAGTGAAGTTGTTAAAAGGACGAGCACACAGTTTATTCGGTGTACAACTAATACTAGACTGAATGTATAGATATGACTGATATTTTTTATTTGGAAAACTATAAGAAAAAATTTTTGATAAGAATTATAAATATATATTAAAAAAAATTAGGATAAGGAACATGCTGATTGATGCCATTAGTGTAACAATCAGACATCATTTCTCCTGTGAGAATTAACATTCAGTTAACTCAATGCAGTTTAACCCTTGCAGTACATTTCTGAATTTAACAACTCCACATCCTGCAGTCATGTGAGAAGCACCTTTCTTCACCAATATGAAGTACAGGCTAACCTTTGCGGTATTAAGGATAAGCCTATAAATACCAAATTAAACTCTCAGAAGTTAGAAAAAAAAGGCCCAGTTCTTACTATAATGTTGATTATTCATTATAATATATATCCATCTCAAGATGGATATATTTGGATTTCAGTTTCATTTGATTTGCATCCAGTTAAATCCTCTGATGTCCAGTAAGAAATTAGTGACTATATTTGACTCAGATAAGAACTTTCAATTTGTTTTAAGAAAATAAAAAGATATTATAGCTTTGGAAAGGTAGAACACATGATACCTAAGAACATCCATTTTTACCTACACATAAAGATTTAGTTTTGGCAAGACAAACATGATTTGGGTTTAAAATCATGAAAGGAACAGTAAATGAATGAGTAAAATTAAGAAAATAAAATTTCTCAGATATATGTTATAAACAATCAAAGAATGAAATGGAATGGGTTTCACTTGTTTCATCTCATGCTGCTTTTGTAGCCCATATTATTTTTCCCAAATATTTGCTTCAGTTTTATTTGTCAACTCTGCTGATAAACAGCATCCTTGTACTCCTTGTACAATTTTTGTTTTTATATATATGGTGAAAAAATTAGCAGCTCTGATTACTGGCAGCTGAAAGGCATGTTATATGGCATTAATGCTACTCTTCTATCCACTCTACCACATAATACATGGGGTTTAGAGGGAGGATAATTTTGAAAAATGCTGGCAAGCTTGTACTGTCCTATAGCTAAACTGCTTGGCAGAACGAACCTCATATACCTGCTTTCCTCATATAATCTCCATTTATTCGTTCCTTATATGTGTGCCTCTAGTTCAAATAACTGTACAGCCTTATAAAACGGAAGTAAATGTCATAGCTAAATGCATTGTTAGTACGTTAAATCCTCATTTTAGAAGGGTCCTTAAGCACACATCTAAGTCTGAGATCATTTTTCTATAGATGTGAGCTTTACCTTGAAAAAACTATGCACATCTTGAATAAACAAAGTTTCTCAATATAGTAGAAACAATTTGCTCCTCATGCAATTAATGACTTGAAATGTATGCAGTTTATTACCCTAAAAGCAAACAGAATTGACGATAGCAATGAGAGAGACTGAGTTCCCCTTTACTTTTAATGCATCAGAGATAAGCTTTCTCAGCAGTCAACATAAAACACAATAAATATTGTTCCCTGAAGATACAGGACTGGCCACATCTGCTGCAGCAAAAAAATCCCTGAGATGGTATCAGCAGTGTGACCATCCAGGAGACTCAGGCATGGTAAAAATGTGAACAAAAATGGGACTATTGCCACTGCAGCTGTGCAGAGGGCCTGAGCAAGTAGCTCCTCCTGCACCCCAGTCCTGCTCCCAGCCAGCCCAGGGCTGATGGAGGAAGTGAACAAACAGGTCTATTTAGAACATCCAGCAGTTTCCTTTTTTCCTTTCCATCTAGGCCTCTGGATGTTTTTCCTTTGGTAATCTTAGATATGCATTTTGCTTTGAATTAGAAAGTGTTAAAGCCCAGTTGCATGTGAAATTTTGAGAAAACAACATTTAACCGAACATGTAGTTCTAATCAAAGAGAAGTGCTAGATAAAGTTTCTTGGTTTTTTATGTTGAAACTGGTTTATTTCAGATTTTTCCTATTTTATATGTGCATAACCCTCCAAAAAAACCCCAAACTTAAAACGCATTTTATTTTGCAAATAAGAAAATAATTTCAGAAATTCTGCTTGGAGAAAAAAATTTAAACTCATTCTAAATACTGTTTTTAGAGTCTATGTTATACTGTCTCCAAGTCTGTCATAAAGTGGAACTTGTGCTACAAAAAGTGTAACCATCTCAAATATGTGAATGGTTTGTTATACTGATCTCTTAGAACAGCTCAGTCTTGCAATAATCAATGTACATGAATCAAAGTTTGCAAGCTTTGGGCTCTGAAACGAGCTGATTAACTACTGATGTTGCTCAACCTTCACAACTTTATAGCTTAAAGTAATTTGAAACTAGTGGCTTCAGTGATCTACATTTTTCTGAATTGGAAACTTCAAAATAATGCGATCACATGAGAGGAACTTAACATTGTTTCTAAAATACACAAGTCTTGTTGCTTGTTTGATGGTCTTGTTTAATCACTTGTTTAATCTCTTCATAATCTACCTCCCTTAATGGAAGTGTGTATTATGTTTGGAAATTCAAAAGAAATTAGGGGTAAGAATAGAAAAAAATTGCTAGTCACCCTGTTGCAAATGCCCATTTTGCTACCAAAGTAATTCTAGTTACTTACCTTATGAATAATCATTAATATTTGTAAATCCATCTTTAACCCTGTGAGTCTGAAGTAAATGAATAAATATGCAAGTTCTGAGGAGATACACTGTCTATTTTGTGTCTATAATTAGTGAGTTCAGCTGGAAGCTGTGAAAGAGCTTTCTAACATCTAAGCTACCTACAGCCAAGACAATAGGAATTTTTCCACTGATTCCTGTGAGCTTTGGATTCAGTCCCTAAATTCCTACAGCTGAAGGGAAGAGCAAAATAGTATGAAGTGGTTTCCACAAATATTGCTTTAGCAGAACTTCAGGATCTCTTTTTTAAACTCAGCTTTGGTGAGGAAAATGAGAAGAACAAGTAGCATCTGCATGGAGTGCAGGTTGGCAGGAATTCCAGTCTGCCACTTTCCAAATTGTTTCAGAAATGTTTGGCACGTCTCTGTCACAAATTACAGTTGATTATAATTTCACAGTATGTGCAAGCAGATGGAGGAGATGAATTGGGGAAAAGTTTCACCCCAGACAAATTAATTATTAGTAAGTATTTTCAGAGCAGAAGTTAAATATTAAAAATGTGATTTGAAATAACGAATTATGGGATGTCCAAGTAGTCTATAACTTTGAATCAAACATTTTATGAACAATTTGACACCTGGTTGGAATAATTTAACATTTTCATAAATGAAAATGTAACACATGCTAAAAGAGAATATATTTCAGAAATTCTTAGCAACTGGTCAGTTTTTTCAAGTTATCTATTAAGTCAACAATTTCATAAGCAGTTAAAACCAGAAAACATTCTTAGCAGAGATGACTTCAAAAATACTTCCAATATTTTTTTCCGCTTGTGAGAAAATACCAATATTTAACAAAAAGCTTCAGAAACTTAGTTTCACACTCTTTTTATTTTGCATGTCATTCATATTTCAATGCATAAACTGTTATCTGTCTACATTTTTAAAGGCTGCGCTGGAGACACTAGAAAGAAAAGGATGTTGGAAATGAGATGAAGAGAAAACAAGAAACAAGACAAAAGTTTCTGTTTGACAAAATGGGGAGCTTAAGGGGTGGGTGACATACAGCTCTCTTTCTTGTGATCCTGGAGCTGAAACAAGTGCTTGTAAAAATGGTGTCCTAGAGGACTGTTGTGATGCTTTTTTCTGTGTCCCTAATCCTCCTCAGTTGTAACAAGTGGGTAAGAAAAGTGTAATCTTCTGTAGGCATACAAGTAATTCAGCAGTTGGTAAAGTAATTTCTGCATATATCTTATAAAAAGATTTTCTTGGCAAGAAAGATTTGATATGACTAAAGCACAGTATTTACTCATATCTGAGATGAACAGTAATTACCCAGGTTCTTGATAATTCAAGGAATATGGTTCCCCTGTACTGGGAAAACATTTGATTTGAACAAGAAATGAGAAATGAACTGACAGTATTTCTTTGAATGAGCAAACCCAAAATCTTGTCATTGCGCTTCTTACTTTTTTTCTTTAGATTTTTTAAATTGTAAGCTAACACTTTTAAGATTAAGTCTTTTCAGTTATTATGTGAATGCTGGAAGTGATGTTGTAATATCTAAATAGTTGAATGAACCTGAAGTGAAAAGGAACATCAGAAAAATTATGTTTATTTGAATATAAAATATTGAATGCCACAGAAAAAAAAAGACAGTACTGTGCCTATCATTATATCTCAGTACTCTAGATAAAGATTTTGCCTATGATAAAATGCAGCTTTAAGTATTTTCACTAATTTCGTTTTTTTCAAATGTCAGAGACAATCTGAATATTTTCAAAAGAAAAGTGCTTCTTTGCTGTGCTTTCAATTTTCCCTGGAAAACCTTTTAATCAGCTGATGGTGCTTACGTGGTGTAGTATTTGCAGCGAATCAAACACAATGCGTCTTCAAGAACTCTTTCTGTCCTCTGAACAGCAGCTTTACTGGATCTTTAAGATTATGTCAAAGATTCACCATGGTAAATATTTAAAATTTTTTAATAGTGGGCTATAGGCTGAGAGGAAGATCAATATGTATTAAAATAACCACAGTAATGCATCCCACCAAGTTTTTTCAAATGAAAATCTCTACTGCTCCAGATGTTTAAACATGCTAAGAGATATCAGCAGTCCCTGGAAAGGAACAATTTTCTAAATCAGTTTGTCCTTTGATGCTTTCTAACATACAGAAAAATATTATTATATCACAGTATTTAGCAATTTTAATCTTTGTCTTACAGAGTTCTGTGTAAAATAGATGAGTAATCACCTAATGATGCATTATGTTATGTATGTGTCTAATTCATTGTAATATCAAACTCAGGCTATATTTTATATTTCTGCAATGTTGAATGTGATGGGATCCTACTTGGCTCAGGGTTACTACTTTAATATATGTCTAATAATTTTTTCTGTTCTTCGAATGACAGTTTTCAGTGGTAATAACAAAGAATTGTTATATGTGTTAAGGGAAAATGAAGTTGCACAAGGGAGTCATGTGGCTTGGTTTAATAAGGTAGCACTTGCCTTCCCTCCCAGCCAGAGTGATTTGGGTAATCTTGTTTTGCTTCACATTGCAACTGCTAGACATACATGTATGGTCAGTTACTATGTATGAGATGTATCTTACACATATTTGCTGTTACTGGTACTCAGCCTGCCACACTCTAAAACCTGGTTTCATGGAAATCTCTAAATATGAAGCATAACTTTAGTAAGGAGAACAATTATGCTTCAGAGCTGTACTAGGTTTCTGCAGAGTTCAGTTTCTTTCCAGTCCTTCAGGATTTAGAGTGTTTTGGAGGGTAAGATTAGTCTAGACAGCTACACACAAAATGACAGGCTAAAATCCTGCTGACACCTCTGTCAGTGGAAAGTCTCCTGCGAACTTCAGCTCAGCCATTTCACTCAACATTCAATCAGCATGAAATTTCTGAGCTTTGAAAAGTATAGTTGAGCTATCTGTATATTCTGAGTTTAATACATAACAGTAATGAGGTAACAATTTGCTCAATTATTTTGAATTTTTATGCAGTTTCAAGTTATTAAATATCACAGTGACTATGATTAATGTGTTACCATGTATAAACTCTGGGGTACGAATGAAGACTATTGAAGTTGTTTACACTGGAACATGCCATATCCTTCTTGATGTTTTATTATGTTATATACTTTTAGTCAAACCTACAAACACATTAGTAAATGTGTACATAAAATAAACAACACTATGACCCACCACAATGGGTATCTGATTATATAATATAACATTGTTTTACACTGACTTTCCCACATTTCACCTACACTTTGACAGCAGTTGTTGAGAAGATATTGATTAGCCATATATCATCCTTCCTCACTTATTAGCATAATAAAATAAACATAAAATAAGATACAAGAAATCTGTAAGAACGGAAAATAAGCATTTATTTAATCCTCCTTCTTATCATTATTCAGAAATATATTGCTGAGGTATCAGCAGTGTGCACATGTAAAACATGTATTTGCGTGTTCATATATATATTACAAACAGGTGTCTAATTTTATCTGATTTTCTGCTTATTCACTCCTTATTATTTCTCAATAATTGTCCAGCAAATATAAAAATAATAATGGTGCAATATAAGTAACTCTAAATTAAGTTGTTAAATTAATAAGACTACTGCATACTAGGTTTTTTGCTTACATTATCTTATGTTGAGAACAACTTTAATTAACACTTCATAAAACAAGCCAGGCTCTTACAATGAATGAATTTATTATACACAAAGGCTACATGTTTAAGAAGTCTCCACTGTATGTAGATTAGATATGAGCTATGAGCTAGATCTACTAAATACAACTGATTTCATACATAGAGGAAATAAAGATGTAAATCACATAACAATAAATTCAAATCTTTATTACAAACACCCTGGGGAAAACTTTAGCAAATCATAATTGTCAAAGGGATGGATGATGAAAGTTTTTGTCATGCATAAGAATACAAATCACTCCACTGTTGCAGGCATCACTCTTTTATTTTCTTGGTTGTAGGCACATCATCAACTTTAATGATAAAAACCTTCCACAAAAATAATTCTTAAGCCTCAGGAACCAACACCTCTCTGGCACCCTGAGAGCGTGTTCCACAAACATCATCAATCGCCTTCTGAGTATGATTTACAGCCGTTCCCTTTGGCTGGCTCAGGCTGTCCGTGTGCATGCCCCAGCACCGTCACATTGGGATTCTCCTCTGCTTTGTCCTCCAAGCACATGCCACTCGATTGGCATTCTCATGGACAGCTTTTCAAACATGTTTGGAAAATAAGAGAAGGAAGTTTGAGTATAATCCCTGCATGTGGACATATCAGAAATGTATGGCTCAGATAAGAGAAAAAGGAATGTATATGTAGATTCACACTAATGGGCCAAGTTCTTAGTTACAGCCAGATTTATCATGTGCAGCCTGGAGGGATGTTTACAAAGAAGATGCAAGTCTCTCCCTGACTGTGGGGCTCCTCTAATTTATTTAATTGCCTGTATCCACTAAGGGGCAGACCATGCACCAAGAGAGCCAAAACACAGAATCGTTTAGTGAGATTCATTTCCATCTGTGACATGACTTTTGTGCCAGGTGCTGCATATGTATTGTGAGAAAGGTTGATGAAGGCAGCTGTACTCCAGCTGAGACTCCACTGAAGAAGATTTAAGTGTTCTTTATCCTCCTTTGCTTTGTTAAACTGAAGAAAAGGGCTATACTATGATTGCTGCCTTCTTCAGAAACAGTCTTGATCTGTCTCTTCTTTGTGTCAGCCTTGTGGGTAAGTATATGTTCATTTAATGGAGTGAAAATGATAGGAAAATCGGAATCATTGTTATGTGTTGATAAGAGGCAGCAGAAGAAAGGTTGTAAGGCAGCAGGATTAAATAACAATTTAAACCAGAGAAATTTAGCATCTGAGAGTATGGCTCCCTCTTCATGACTCAGCTAACTGAAGTTCACTTGTGGACTGCAGGTGTCTGATAAATGAACCCTTTCTGGGAGCTTTCCTTGAGTTTGAGGAGTAGAGTCTGTGAACCAGAGATGAAGACATAGAGTGTTCTTTACAAACTCTTACTCCATACACTCACTAAGGTAAATGTACATTCATTAATAATTGTTGCCTCACTTAAGCCATACTCATGGACAGAGAGACTATATCTGCATTAGGAAACCATGTAAACATTATGATTAGTTGTAAACACAGACAGATCTTTAATATGTCTACATTGAATGAGACAGTAGATGCTTATGAGTGCAGTGATATTTCTAGGGGAAACAAAATGAAGGAGAAGGACTTAGAAAAATAAGTCTACAAAGATATTCATAACTTCTTTGGGATATTTTTATAAAGACTTGAAAATCAAATGAATTTGGTTTACTGAATAGAATTTTCCAGAGTGCTTCCATGATGAAAGGCCAGATTATATAAGAAAATACTTAAACAATCTCTCTTTAGATGCCTAGACTTCAAGCTACTTTTATAGCTGATAGAAAGTTTTGAGCAACTCTGAAGTGTCCTTGGAATCCTTAACTCCTAATTTAACCATCTAAGCTAGAGATTTAAATACAACATCTTTAAGAGTTATTAGTTAGCACTAACCTGTAACTGTATTTGGGAGGCTACAGTGTCCCAAGAAAGTAGTGGGAATTATGTCTTCAAAGAGCAATCTCACAGAATTGTTGGGCACAAAGCAAGATTGACACCTTTTGCTAGGGCTAATCATGCACTGTATGCTGGGCAAACAGAAATGCTCAGCTGTTCAGCAGTTGTCTGCTTAAACGTCATCTGGTGTTAAGCACCTTATTCTAACTCCTTCATGAATTGTAATCCTTACCTTTACCACTTCTATCCATATAACGGGGATAATATTTCCCTAACTCCCAGCAGTTCTGTAGGGGGGGATATATTAACTTCTGTGATCTCTAGGAGCTGTATGAAGATGAAACACTCTCAAAATACTAAGTATGAAACTGCTATGCTAGTGAACACTCCAGTCTATGGCCAATGGTTTATTTCAATGCATTCAATTTTGAAGCCAGGTACTAATTGTATTTTTAATAAGGCTGGCAGAAAGTTTTCCATCAATGATGGAAACCCATGTTTCACTGAACTGAATAATTTTTGAGTGTCTGCTTTACAAAACAAACTTTGATTTTGTCCCCAAAATTAAAATATTAAAACTTAAAATATTAGGACCTATAAGGTTCTCATGACAGATTTATTCTTTTGTCACAGGGAAAACTAAACATTTTCGTATCTCTCATAATTATGTTATATATTTTTACACAAAGCAACACCACTTAACATGGTACTACTTCCTTGCGTTTCTGAAAGCTTCAGATGATTTTATGAACACTGAAAAGCAGTGTCTATGCATTAAAATTATGATTACAGCTATTAGAGGAAGTTTATTTTTATTCTGTGTTTTGCAGTTAAATTCATATCTATTTTGGAGCAGTTAACTATGGACCAGGTTACCATAAAAAACCTAGTTTTTTTAAAAGATAAAAATAGTTGAAACTTTGCCATCACTATTCTTCCAATTAATGGAATTTTGTACAGAATGGAGGCAATGCACAATTAAAAAAATATGTAATTTTCATATGGAAATATATATAAATAACCATCTAACCTCATCTTGGAGTAAAAGCACTATAAAATACCATTCCACTTTATAGCCTATGATGTCAGTGATGGGGAGCAGGGAAGTGAGAGCATGGCTGGTAATTTAAAATTGAAAATAATGAGAGCTGTGATGGCCTCATGAATTTTGGAAAGCTCTTGTCTCCATGTCTTATCGGTTATCAAGCCAATACCCCTCACAATTTTTAGTGTAATGTAGAATCAAATAAATTCTTTCTGTTCAGCTGCTTAATTTCATTATAATATATATTTTTAAAGCACAGAATAAAATTCTGAGAGCTTTGATATGTAGCATATTCCAAATATTTGAAACATATTTATTAAGTTTGAGGCGTAATAATATAACAATACAGGAAATCTAAAATTTTCAATAGAGCTGTGGAGGCAAAGAAATTTCTACTTGGGACAGCATCCAAGAGCCAGTTTTGGAAAATAATTGAGTTTCTGTGCATTTCTTTTAATTTCACTACCTGTTGAAACCCAAGCACAGTAGATTTTATTTCAGAATCCCATTTGGTACCATTATAAGATCTGATTTCCTAGGGGTTTGTTATTGTTGTTTTTTAAAAAAATCTAATTGTCAGTCAATGTGTTACAGTAAGCCTAGCTTTCTTTTGACTCTCATGTCTATACACTGTAGAGTGGAAAAAAAGCCCCAAACAACAAAAGAGCTATGTTTCATCATCATGTCGAGGAGGTTTCTTAACAAATTACCTTTACCCTCAAAAGAAAACACAAAGACACTTTTTGTAGTTTTAACAATTCTCATAGTTCATGTCTTCTTTTCCTGACCATTCAAGAGAACAAAAATACAATCTTATAGATCTCAGAGATAATGAAATCGATATCTTTGAAGTCTTACAAAATCTAGATACTTAAAAGCATGATTCTTTCTTTAATAATTGTTTAAACTCCACACTTTTTCCTACATCCTGTGTTTTCAAAACACATTGTTTCTTTGTAGTCTGTTTATTTCCAATGAGTGATCAATAGTAAATTATAATACAAAATAATAAACCCTTTCCTTCTTCATATGCTTGTTCATGAAAGACTTGGTATTGATAGATTTATGTCTTGGTCTGGATGAAATTCACTTCCCTTCAGAAAAGCACCATAAGGTATTGCTCAGACTTTACTTAATATTTCTTTTTAGAGTGTTGTGCAATGGAAAGGCCTAGCTTTCAACAAAGGAATGACTTGTTATAATATCCACTGAAGTCCTTAGGAGACTGCTGAAATCAGAGGACTCAGTTGGTTCCTTGGGGTCCAAAGGGTGCTGGTGCTGGGAAGCACCAGTCCCTTCCTCTCCAGTTCCTTCACAACTGTTTCAGTGCCTCTTTCCTTGCAGGTATTGAATAATCTGTTCATCCAAATCATGCCTGGGTTCAGGGAAGCACTGTGAAATTTTCTTAACTACAAAGAGTTTGTGAGCTCCCTGCAGCTTATGTCCCATCTTTTTCATCCTCGCATGGTGGTTAGGGTTTGCGGTGCCTGTGTGGGATATAGGGTTCCCTTTTTTGTTTTATGTGTTTTTGGCAGCTCAGTGCTTTCAGAAGACATCTTGCATTCCAAATTTATATTGAAGTCCTATAAATCATCTGAAGAGTGAATGTGTTGTCCTTTCATACTATAAATTAAACTAAATTTGTCTTGGATGTTTTACTGGTAACAGGTGGAGGTACTTAAGATAGAACTGAAAAATTTCAAAATACATAAGAAAAACAAACTCCAGCAATTTTTTTTTTTTCTAGTGCATACTAAAAGCATACAGTTCAATATTGTTTATTTTTTCCACATAAGAACAATGTAATTTACTACAGTGATCCAAATGCACATTCACTCAAACAAAGTTAGAGTTATACCTTTTCTAGCATACCACCAAGCAAATTGCATGAAGTACATAGACATAAAATACACATGCATAATTTCTTCTGAAACTATCCTTTGAGTTGCTACTATAAGCACACATGGGTCTGATGCAGTCACAGTGTAGAAATGTACTTTTTGCCACTGCTATACTGTGCTACCTAAATCCTTCTGAACCTGCTTTGAACAATGAAGAGTTTGCAGAGAAAAGCCTGAAGACAAGAGACTTGAGAAGTCACTTTACAAAGGTGCCCTTAACTGCTTTGTAGACACAATCCATCCACAGAAAGTTGTTGCTAAACTTTAAGCATGGAAAGATCAGTGAATAAACCCATTGTTAATTTTAAAAGCAATTTCAAATGCCTTTACAGTTAAGCCATTTAATTTCCATTGGTTTAAGTTTAATCATTTTTCATTAATGTAAGCTGATTTGCAAGCTAATCTAATAAAGTAGCATGAAACATGAGGAGCATTGCATTGAAATGAAGGAAGTTCTGTTGCTTGCAGTTCATTAAGGTTCTTGAGGTTTAGAAGACTAATTATTGACTAAAAATGATTTTGTTTACCTCTACCTTTTGAGAGTTCCTGTTTTATCCCACAGTTTAAGACTTGTGGGCCAAATCATCAGTAGCTATAATTTGGTAGACCTTCAATAAAGTCAACAGGCCAGTTTATATCAGTTGATAATTTAGCCCTTTGTTAGCTTTTCCACAATTTAAAAAAAAAAAAAAGAAGCTGATAAAAGCTTCTTTGAAAGCAACATCTTAGAACAAATATCACCAATCCATGTTGCCTCATCTTGTGCCCACTAGAGTCTATGGAGCACTTCCTATTGACTTTATTGGGAGAAGCTTTAGATTCTACAATTCATGCTATATAAGCAGAAGAGTTGAATAATCACTTGTTCTGGTTTCCTATAAAGCTACAAAGCTGTGGCTACAAGGCTTCTCTTAATTAATTTATATCTGAATAGAACTCAAATTTTGTAATCTACTAGTCCTAACTTGCAAATTGTTAAGGAAAGAAACCTTATCACAGTCATCAATAAGCTAATTACTCTTGCTAAGAAGGGTGCATAAAACCATCTAAAATTGTTTCACTTCAGTTTTCAGTCATTTTACCAACTAGACTGAGCAGTTCATTATTTACCAGATTTCTGCTCTCCATGGGGACCCTTCAGGTTATCATAAAATTCATACTGTTTTTCTATCATACACTTCTGATCAAATGTGAACATTAATTATAGTGTCACTCTACTTCTGTTATTTGCGCACCTAAAGATGACTGTGGTCAAATGGTCAGGAGACCAGACACTAAGCTCATGTTTAGCAAGATACTGAGCATGGTAGCAAAGCATTTCCAAATCTACATGTTCAAACACACTTTTTTTGCTCATGCCCAGTTTAGCAAGTGATCCAGGTCATTCCGCATCAGTGACACTTTCTCCTTTTGCAATGACTAATTTTTGTTTCTCCTTATATAGTACAGAATCAAGAACTGTTCCAAAATACTGCGTGTCTTATGAGATAGCTAGTTTGGTATGAGACATTAAAACAGAAATGTGACAGCTGTGTGTTTGTATAAAATATTGTAAACACCATAATCTTAAAACATAATCAAACTTCCCATACTTAAGGTATTATAAAAATCATCCAAAGCTCGATAGAATCTCAAGGAAACATATGATTAGCATTAATGTAAAAGTAAACATTTCTGATTATCTTCTTTAATAATACAGGAAATGCTGAAATGTTTCAACCTTCAGCAATATAAAAACAAATGCCCTCTTCTCACATATGCTCTCTTTCTCCCAAGCATCCCTCAGCAACATCCTGTATGAGTTTTACCTACTTTTTCAGTGAGAGATACAGGAAGCTTGTGCCTTAGGGATAGCTGTAAACCTGATCCTGACACAATTTCAGTTTGCTGGTTTGACCTTGCTCAGCTACCAAGGGCCTTAGGGACTGCATTGAGATGGAGGCTGCCTCAGTACCACTAGCTCTGTCCAGCTGTCTAGATCAGTGCACAAATCTAACAGAATTATTTCGCCCTTAAACAGCCACAAATACTGCTGCATAGGCAAGCTAAGAGCCTCCTGTGCAGGAGTGCTACTGAGCCAAATGCTGGTCTTGCAGTGCACTTGGGCAAAGAGCAGTGGGCAATCTTATCCCAAGTGACATTTCAGTAAGGCATATACACTAGTTAATCAAGAATTACTGTCCATGGGAGAGGGAGATCAGAAACTCTTCCTGATCCTTGTTTTTCATCATTACAGAACCTGCATGATCACACACATAACATTAATTCTAGTTCACCAATAGGATGTGGAACTGGGAATCCCAAACCGAGAGTAAGATGAGTGGGATTTTAGGCAAAATGAAACTATTGAATTTTAAAATACAGCTAATCAGAACTAAAATAGGATTACTTGAATAGCGGATTAAGTGAAGAGCATAGAATATACATCATTATGTATTTTTTTCATCATCATTAAGAAAGAGAGCTGATTTTCTGCCATACTCACCTAGATATAAGAAGTGTTGACTTTTGCCATCTTCTTT
>VYZX01008651.1:11361-47072 GCA_013401335.1 Brachypteracias leptosomus | reverse complement strand
TGTTGTGGTTTAAGGTTTGGGGAAGGGGAGGGACAGGTGGAGCGGCTATTCCACTCACCTTCCTGCCACACTCTATAAAAGGACACAGGAAGTTCCGCTCGCCCCCTCCTCGCTGGGATTGCTGCTGGCTCCGGACAGCTCTGTGGCTGCTACAACTCCACGTGGCTCGGGAGAAATCCAGTGGCATCCAAGGATCGGTGTTGTATATATTTGTATATATACCTTCCCTTGTTACCTCTGTATATTTCCCTTCCTCTGATATCCCTTTTGTTACTCCCTGTTAAAAGTTGTGATCTTAATTTTCCAACTTTGTGTGAGGCCTTTCTTCCTCCCCTGGGAGGGAAGAGGGGAGGGGGAAGAGGGGTGAAACTAACTCTGCTCCGTGGGGGTTGCCCTGAGCCTTAAACAGAGACATGGAGATATTAAACAGCACTGGGACCAATATTGATCCCTGGGGGACCCAGCTTGTGACCGGTTGCCAGTTTGAGAATGAGCCATTTACCACCATTCTCTGGGTACAACCTGTCAGCCAGTTCCCCACCCACTGTACAGACCATCTGCCTAGGTCGTAACGTAACTTGTCTAACGTAATGTAATTCATGTAGGTTTTCCTTTTTTCTCTGTCAGATAGCAGCAAACATTCAGGACGCCAGAGAGGCACAATGCTTACTTTCAGGAATTACTGCTCACACTTACTAATCAATGTATTCAAACTGCTTGGTTTCAAAGGGATCAGGATAAACTACTCCATCTTCTTTTTTTTTGTTGTTCTCTGGACAACACCAACAATATGACTGCATCATTAAGAGATCTCTGTACTGTTTGTGATATTTGTCATGCAAAACCAGTTTTAATGCTCAGCATTATTCTCGTAGGACTCATTCTCTTTTGCAATAGAAATAGTTATTTAAGAATTCTTTTGTTTGAGTAATAGTTGTTCTTTAGAGCTTTACCAAGTATATTGTTGAGGAAAAAAAGAGGAAAATATATTAAAAAAGACCTGTACCATGTATTTGGCTTACCAATAGTAACAAATATTAACTGTAAATAAATAAAAAGTTGAGGAGCCTTCTAGGAAATATTTGTGTATGTAAATGCACCCACTCACATAGAATAGGAAGCCAGGCATGCTGTATTTATCCGGATCACTCTCTTATGCCATGCTAACCAAGTTCTTATTGAAAGACTTCATGTCTCTCTGTCTCTATGCCCTAATATCAGAGCATATAGGCCACAGAAAATACATTAACAAAATTAATTTGCAAATTCAAGTGCAGAGTTTGGCAGGCTAGAATATGGCTGTTTCAGATAGCATGGTGTTTTGATGTGACATATTCCTTGTGGATAGTCTGATGGGAGCAACAAGGCCATTAGAGAAACTTGATAGAAGTTAGATTGAATTTATTTCATTATACCTAAGAATCAATTGATATAACTTGAACAGTAATTTGCCTTTTTTCAACTCATCAGATGAAATCTTATTACAAGGGTCATTTCTAATTGTAGGACCTGTGCTTGTAGAAGAAAGTGAATGCATTGGAGCACAGTTGGGATTTTATTAATATCTAGAGTATGATGGAAAGAATGGAAAAGCAGGCGGAATGATGGCCCTATCACCATCTCTTCCAAAGAGGCTTGTACAACAGTCTGATGAGGTGAGACAGGGAAAATTATACTGGTCTAAACATAGATTCTTTGCCCAAGTTTTTAGCAGACAAGGCAACAAACCCTCTTTGAACTGCCAAGGAAGTGTAAAGATATGACCTTTTTAATTCTTTAGTTGATGGGAATATAGATCAATGTAAAAGAGGGAGTGGCTTGGGTAAGTGGAAATACTTCACATGAGATTGTTTAACACTAGCAGAAGATAAATCATATTAAATGGGATCAGTATTAAAAGTTATTATTTACAATTTTTTTTTTCTAGTTCTTCATAAGTTTAGTTTCTCTTTGCAATTGTTTTCTTGGATATGATCATATCAGATTAGACATTACTGTGTTTTGTTTGATAATTATGTGGACATCCTTTAGACATCTCAAAGCCCAGTATAACATGTTGAAAATTACACTTCATCAACTGTATATCATACTTCATCTGTAGCACTCCTATGTTAAAGCTGAACTGGTCTCTCTATCTATTATAAGTCCTTATTTGGGAGGTTTAAATATTTCAGCTTTTTGTCTCTAGGCATAGTCAGCACATATTTTACTTTACTCTGTCCCTAACTACCTAATTCTCCAGCCAAGGTACTATAGCTCAATAGCAACAAGCTATCAAACCACCCTTGTCATTTCAATTTTTCACACATTTTCTTAGTCTTTATGTTCTATATCTCAGTGAATTCTTATCTGCCTGGTCCACTGCCATAGGTTTGTGGTATATTACAAAGTTTCATCTCTGAAATGTCAAAAATAATGAAAAAAGGAAAATCACAAAAGATAAATTTGCCACAGCTCCTTCTGTGGATCCAAAGCCCTTAGAGTTTTGGTCATCGGCAAATCTTAAGTTAGATGGCTTTTCTATCACCTGCACTGCAGCTCTCCTGTCACTTGTCAATGGGTGCTGCCCAACGATGAACACTTCTCGAAGAATTTTTCTGTGCTAGTACTCACTATCAGCTAGAGAAAAGACTGCAACCACAAGAGATCACTCTTCTTTTTCAGCTTTCACACAGACTTTTCAAGAGCAAAGACAAAGTTATAGGCGAAGGTGACATAAGAACATGTAGTAGTTATAAAAGAGGAGCTGTGGGTGGGATTAGGAGATTTATATGGAGTTTCAAATTTTCTCAGGGAGGTCATTTTAGGTGTGATCCTCACTTTCGTTACTACATTTCATCAAAATTTCAATCATCAATTCCTCTTAAAAGGTGATATTTTCCTTCCACTTGGATATGTGATTCTTCCCCTGGGATGAGCTGATGACTAGCCATTTCACCAGTAATAAACAGAAAATCTTCAATATCTCTTGACATTAAACCAAATCAGTGTTAAGGGAAAAATGTGAGAAATAAGAACAATGGATGGTGTTGTTGCTGGAGAAAGGATGGAAGGACTAAAATATATTGCCCAATCTAAAGGCTGAAAACAGTGAAGAAATAGGCCAATTCCAAGAAAAGGAGGGAGGGTAATAAATATATTTTTTAAAAAAACAGCCAAAACATTATCTGCATTAACTTAAGGCAGTTATCAGTATGGCAAAAGATCTAATTGTGAGAATTCCTCTGAAAAAAAAAAAAAAGAAAAATATCTAGAATACAAAACTACTAAAAGTCATCACTAATCTGCTATGCGTATACATCTATGCAGTTTTTTCCATGCAGTTATAAACATTAAATATATTTTAGGAAAAAAATAAACACATAATATGCTATAACATACCTACAGCTTTGTGGATATGACACTGGCTGTTCTTTGCCTTTCCCATTTCTATGCCACATGTCATCAGGATCAATTAATGATTTTTAAATGGACCACGCGCACACACACACACACACACGCATTATGGGCAACCTGAATTCCCATCTACTGTCCCATGTGGATTGTGCCTTGCTCCCAAATCTCTGACCTATGATTTTACTATTTCAGTGCGTGCTGCCAGAATTATTAGAAGGACAGTGTGAAGTGTATGTGTGTTCTCAGTCCACAACAGTGTATGCCAAATTTGAGCAATGATATGGAACTTCTTTCATCCTTTGAAGTGTAACAGAAACCATTAAAAATTGAAAACTTTAATTACTATAGTGCCAGAAATAGCAATTTTACCTAATCAGAAAAAAAAAACCCTAAACGATTGAACGAAAAGAGCTACGGAATAAAAATGTGGACAGTCAACACCTCCATACTTTCAGGTAGTTAATATATAAATAATAATCAGAAGGATAAACTGACTATTCATGGAACAATAAAATGAATGACACCAAATTAACGTGCCGGCAACAACATTTAAATGCTACCTCACCACTGCATGACAAAAAGGACTAAAATTATACCATGCATAGCAGGTTGGTAGCCAGCCTTTGAAGCTGAAAGCTCATAAACATTTAAGCACAGATTACCATCGGTATTCTGTGGTTGGAGTGCCAGGGAGATTTACTTTCTTTACCAGCCTTATCTAGGATCATCTCCTTCCTGAAGTGGAAAGCAATGAAATGCCAGGTAAACACATAGAGAGGGTTTTTTTGGTGGTCTGTTTTTTTTTTTTCCAGTTAAACATTTACCTTTGCCTTTTTCTGAGGGTGTCAATAGATTCAGTATGATATTGAAAAGCATGAGTCTAGGCCTTGTGTGTATATATAGGGAAATTTGAATCCTGAGTCATACCCTACTCAAAAATGCTCTTTGGATGCTTCATATATATTCATTTCATCTTCTCTTCCTGTCTGCTCTAGTCCTCTCTCTCTTGGGTCTCAGCATCTGATTATAAATCCAATCCCCCGCAAAACACCAAATCGTATTTAGAACATATTCAGGACACAGCTCCTGAGTTTGAAGCAATCTGTCATTTTTATGAGGAGTTTTGACTGATTTTTATGGGAAGCGTAAGGGACAAATGGCATGCAGCATGCCAGAGTGGAGTGATTAGCCTGCCAAACTTGGAATCTCTAGCAAACACTCATTGCTGTTCTAATTAACTTACTGCATTCACCATTTGCATAAAAAAATTGCTTAATTGAAGCTTCCTGAATGACATGACTTTGCACAAATTGTGTGAGACCAAAAATATCTGAGAAGGCATAGAGAATTTTATAGTTTTTATGAAAAACAACTTCCTTTTATGGAACGCTCATTCATAAAGTATTTACCAGTACTATGTTAGGTTTATATAACATCTTTTTTGGTTGAATTGTGATTTTTCTAAATAAGATATAAATGCCACATCTTTCCAAATTAGATTTTATAATGTACAGGCCGGTGCTTCAAGTACTAAGCCAAGATATGGCAATCATACGTCATTAGTGAGTATCTTTCTAAGACTTCACAAGATTCTCTTAAAGAATTTAATGGACACTATAAAGAGATGCAGCTGAATTTCTGCATTTTTCATGAGAAACAGAAAAACAAGGGAATCGTCAAGGCTACAAAAACAACATTAGAAGTTAAATTTTAGTGGAACAACCATAAATAGAGTGCAACATAATTGGGAAAGGAAAATCTCATTTGTGAAAATCGCTTTGCAACCACCCTGCTAAGACTAACACCATAAAAGAAACTACAGAATGAAAAAAAGATGAAAATAGCGAGCGTAGAGTTTTGGAAACATCCGGGGCACACCCTGTCTTTCTCAATGTTTCTGTTGTCTGGGAATAGCTTATGCAACATAAGTAATACATCCTGAAGTAATTGCTCACCCACAATTAACAAAGCAGCTGAGGAAAGAATTCTTTGGTCACAGGAGAAATCAAGATGAGTAAATGCAATAAAATAAACTATCCCCATGTCTGAAAACAGGTTTCATAAAAGCTAGAGAAATGTGGAGATTAAACTCAACTTCAATGTTAACCATCTGCAAGCAATTTCATATGTGTGGGTGACTTCACTATTCAGTACCTAACCTGGCAAGACCAGACCAGAGTGACTTCTTTTCCAAAACCCTGATCAACAGATCATAACATTTCAGAGTGATTCATCAAAACAACAGCATGACTTACATTACAGTAACTTTAACTGAAGTAAATGGTACTAGATAACTCTAAACCTGGTACATGAAAAATGTAAATCACACCATTTATTTATTCCTTCAGGATAACACTGATGAGTGGAAAGATGCTCGGGATTAAAGTGTTTCATGTAAGCCATTTCCCACTGAACAGAGATCTATTGTGTCACTCGCCTCCTTTGTGGCAAAGCTGTGCCATGATATTCCCAGCTCTTGAGCAAACAGAAGAACTTTGAATTATGAACTTTTCTGGAATGTGATGAAGTGATCTCAGCAAGTCAGGAAAGCTTTGTCAACTACCCTCCATATCAGTTACTCCTGTCCCCACCCTTTGTTGTCCTTTAGAAGTGTTTGAAGTAAGATTTGAATCAAATCCTGACAGAGATGATGATATCTCAAGACATTCTTCAAGTATGGCAAAGACAACGTAAATTTGTTGTGCCAAGTTTCACATAGAGCAGAGCTCAGTTTGTAATCAGTACATGGTTTGATACCAGCCTTATGCAAATCCCAGAGTAGGAATAATCAGTATGGGAACTTCACAATATATATACCAGGTTCAGGGATCCAGAAATGAGATTATTAAATGCCTGAATGTAGAATTGGAGTGTCACAAACTTCTAGTCTTTTTCACAAAGAAAAACTTCTTTTGTGGCTTGAAATACCTGAACAATCTGATGCATATTAAAACTATATAGAAAAAAAAAGAGGAAATGCAGCACAAATATAAACATATCTTATTGTAAGATGCAAGATGTGATCAGGACCTTTTTTCACAGAATCAAAAAACGTATTTCCTTGAAACTTTTATCAGAAAGATTTTTCAGAAACTGAGAGAAAAGCCTTAAGAGTAGGAGCACTCCCATGGCTCTTACACGAATGTCAGATTTAAGTTCCAGGCCTAATACAAACATATGTTTTGAATGCTTTCATTAAAGTTAGTATGTGAGGTTATTCTGACCAGTGATTCCTCCAGTTTCTCATGAAAATTCTCTGAAGGAAAACAGCTTCTTTATTTTAGTATAAAAATGTATGGTATGGGAAAGTTGTTTCCCATGCAGAGCTATGCCATAGCAATGGATTTTCCACCTGCAAGCACAGAAAGTTTTTAATCTAATTAGTTGCGTGCAATTTTCTGTGCAGACACAGAAGATAGTTCAAAAATGGAACACATGAAGTAAAGTGGAGAAGATTCCTTACCAACTTGATTATCAAAACAAACCATTGCTAAAGTTTAAGCATACCAGACTTTTATTTGTTAAGGAAACTGCTGCAATTATGACAGGCAATTTGTCTGAAAGCCATTTTTAGCAGAGAAGTTATTAGATACTTTAAATCACCTTTGGTAGTGATCCAAGCTGATCTGTCTTGGCCCAGAAGTTGTGTGGAAGCTCCTATACAAGCTATTTATGGTGGAGGAAATGCCAGCTAAAGGAGCAATTTCTTAAATTTAAAAAGCAGGAAGGTGAGCTGTCTACACTATTCATGTGTCATCAAAACTTGAAAATCAACAAGGTTTAAAAAAGAAACTAAGTTGTCTCAAATGCTCTATAGTTGTGCACTATACAAAAGTTCTTTGTTACATGTAATACTTTGTACTTCAATAATGATTCCTGAGAATTTCAAGCCTTTTTAAAAAAATGTTGTTTCCTTTATACAACATTTTAGCAAAACACCCATCATGTTAGTATTACCAGCATTAGGTCTATTCTAAATGACAGTCTGTGCAAAAGAGGCCTTCAGGTCTATAACTTTACATAAGTTCTTCACTCTGAGGGTGGTGAGACACTGGAACAGGTTGCCCAGGGAAGTTATGGGTGCTCCATCACCAGATGTGTTCAAGACCAGGTTGGATGGGGTCTTGCACAACCTGGTCTAGTGGGAAGTGTCCCTGCCTATGGCAGGGGGGGTTGGAACTAGATGATCTTTAAGGTCCCTTCCTTTGATTCTTTCCATTCTTTTATTCTGTAATTCTGTGTTGAGTCCATCTTTAATTTTTAAAAATTAAACTATAATGTATCATAAGAATTTCTCCCATAATGAAAAGAAAATTAGGAAACTTCAGAGGAAAGTATCTGTGATTTTAATACTAAATACTGATTTTATCTGTCTGTAAATTTTATTCAACATGAAGTGTAGCTAAAAATACTAGAACTAATCAACATTATTATCTACTTCATGGAAATAGAAATTCCCACAGGAAATAATAACAATTCCAAATTTATTTCATTGTGAAGTGGAACAAAAAAATAAATCTCAACTTTTTCTGTTGTATATCAGGGTTGGAGTGTTTATCATAAGAGTTTTGAAATGCCATGGGAATTCTCCTTGTCTTCTGTTATTTTGTATTGATGCCACCAAGCACCAGTAACTATCAGGCTCTGGTATAGGCCCTCATTATAGGCAAGTATCCCATGCCTACAACACCACACGCTGCCCACCATACAGCCAGAGGGACTATGGGGTCCAGAGAACTGCCTTGCCACTGCCTTGCTTGCTGACAAGTTGTGGTGAGGGAGGAGGAGGAACATTATCTCAGGTATTTTTTTAGGGAAAGACTCCAAGCAGATGTTCTGCAGACAGCCACCTCCCTCCCTCCTTTCCTCTCATATCTGTCTCCAAACCCAGCCCAGCAACTCTGCCTCATTGCCCCTCTAGGAGGTGATCTCACCCAGGGACATCAGTTAGTCACTGAAGCACAACCAGTTGATACCGAGGGATAGATTCCTGCTCCTTTGATGATCTCTTGATGCAGCAAGTGTTAACCGAATATTTTAATTATGTTTGTGAAATTCACTTATGGATGCTCTGATGAAGTCACTGGAGTCTGTGAAGCTCAGCTGGACTAATGTGCACAGCTGGGCCAGTGAGAAGGCCCCTGACTGCTCCAATCTCACGCCTCCCTCTCACCCACCTGTAGACACTTGATGACTCTCCAGTCTCTCTTTTGATTCTTATAATGGATTTAATAAAGGAAGTGCTGACACAATCTTCACTACAGCAACATAAGTACTCCCTTCCAATAAGGGAGAAAGTACGAATATAAAAATGGCTTTCTTTGTTCAAAATAGAACAAACCAGATGGTTTCCCAGACTATAGTACCTAAAAACTCTTTCACTGATTCCAGTGTGTACAGTATAATAAAGTGTTCAGGGGCCTCTAACTTCTTATAAGGTATTTTATTGTCTTTATTCACTAGTCTGGATATTTGCCATGACAATAATTGAACCATGAAAAACACATATTTCCTTAAACCATGTTATAGTGCAGTTTTTAGGAACTGCTAGTAGAGTGTAATGGAAATGGTTTTCATTAATTAATGCTTTGGGGCAATTAGTACAGTTGAATAATTAAAAATATTTTATATATGTAATATGTATGATATTTAGCACTATCCTTTCTCAGAGCAATATTAAACCTTTTTTTTCTAAACTAGAAAATGTTTATATATAAGTAGATTTCTATGTAATTGAAATTTTTTATTAGTGCTTGAACACTATATACTTCATTATTAGCAGCAGAAAATATATATTTCTATTAATTATACTCATGAAAGTTGACTACTACATCAGGATGAAGCTGATAAATGGAAAGAATTGTCTGTGAAAATAAATAAATAAAGGAAACTCAATTCAAGAGAAAGTTAAAAGGTCCTCTTGTAAACTTTTACCCAGAGGAAATGCATCACTGAAACTATTTAACTAGGAAGTACTATGAATAATCCCCATATTGGCCCCAGATAGAAATTTTCTTTCTCAAATCAGTAATAAGGAGGAAAAGATAACCATTCATAAACACCTCAGTGGAGGTGGAATCTTTTAGCAGTCCCAGGTGTGCAGAGTTTATTAGTCTAGAAAAAAAACCAAGGAAGGACAAAAAGAGAAAATGTGGGTAACTACTACTTTACACTTTCAAAATGCAATTAGGCATAGTTTAGGGAATAGGAACAATTTTGAGGAATGTGCAAAACCATACACAAGATTTCTTCAATCTGTAATTTCTGTGAAACAGTAAAGTACATATTAGAAAAACTATCATTCTCTATTAAATGTTTTCTCATTTATACTGTCACTACCTTAGCCACTTCAGCATTGCTTCCAAATATTCAGGTGTTCAGGTGCACACAGAGGCAAGACAACAGCATGTACTAATGTGCATAAGGAAGTGCCGTCATGACAGTGTCATGTTTCTATTTCTCTAGGGAAAAAATTGAAATTCAGCCTTCACGCTTACCTGAGACAGACCATCATGGAACTGTGCTTGAAGATCCAAATGTCAAAATGAATGTATATTTCATACTGGACAGGTTTTTCAAGCAGGTGACACTGTTAGGACATTCATGTTAGAGCCCGAGTAACCAAACCTGTTCATAGATCAGCTTCCTCCTCCACTGTAGCCTTTCCTGATTCATGTCTTCCAACATTGCATTTGCATCCAGTGTGGAGACTGGTCCTTTTGGATATGCCACTATGGCATGCATGTGATTGCCAGGCTGAACGATCCTGATAGCTACTCACCCCATTCCTGCCCTCATAAAAATTCTATGTGAACTGGAGAGACAGAAGATTTTACAGAGAGTTACAGAGGCTTTCTCAGATGAGGCTTATATAATAAAATCAGATCAAACCACTACTTCTAATTTTTCATAATCTAGTGGTACATTGGGTCTCTTCTGCTGGTGGAAGGGAAAAGGAAGCAAGGGAGGTTTAAGTTTGTTGGGAGACAGCTGAAGAACATGCAAAGGATACATAGTGTCAACCATGCACTTACCTTATTAACTACCCAATGAAGAATAAATCATAACTAATATGTTTTAGGAATCTTTGCAATAAATTTCAAAACCTACAACCTGCTTCAGAGAGATCTGTACTACCCCTTTCTAAACAGTATACAGTGTGTAGGCTTTTGGGGTGTTTTGCTGCGTTGATTGGGGTAACTATTAGGGAAAGAGAAAATTTTGTCCTTTCTGTTTTAAAGAGAGGAAAATTCAGTTCTCCTTAGGTTCATAGGTTTCAGAAACAATCGAGAGCTTATTGAAGAAAATGGACTAACCCACTGGCTTCCCATCAGGATCTACATTTTTCAGGAAATAGTTTTCTCTTTTAGGTATGCCTGCCAATTATTTTTTTTTAATATTCTACAAAATTGATATTAATGTATTATATGTTTAAGTATACTGTTAATAATGGAGTATTTGTCTACCCAATGACCAGGGAAGAGAGCTGAGAGCTTACTACATCTGAACTATATTTTCAGCTTGGCCATTTTTCTGTGTATGTGAAATCAAGAAGAATTTTCTTAAGTTAAAGTGTTGGCCATGATTAGTGCATCTTAATGTTCTCTACAAATGCTGTCAGATTACATGCAAAAGCCCTAAAAAATGTAATAGAAAATATCTATTCCAGCCAGGTTTTCAACCCCTCAAGGGATTTAAGTACAGAACAGTGTGAATCAGTGCTATAGATAATTGTATCAGGCTTAACAATTATGAAAAATACATAGTTCACCTTGAAATTTTAAAAGTTAGAAGTAAATTCTACAGAAGACTAATACATTTCCATGGAACCTTTTGGTTTCATTCATCACTTGCTAGCAGATTTTTTGCTGGAGTTCCAGAGAAACTCTCACCTGAGAAAAATAAGGCATCTTATGTACTAATATGTTGTGCACTGTCCAGTGTTTTCCCATTGCTCAAACACTTGAAGTTACTAGAGTTCTACTGTGTGTTAGGATATTTTTGAGTCTTTTACAAATGGTTTCCCCAGGTTGAACACTTTAGCTCTCAGTAGCCAAAGCCATCACCCTCTGCACTGATGACCGATCTAAAGCAAATAGAATTTTGTCTCCTGTCATTGCTGGAGACATACCAAGGCTCCAGCCTTCATATTTATTTGAGGAGCCTTGGGACATCAAATGAAAAGGGGTCAAGTGTAATTAATAGGCAATGTCTGGCTTCATAAAATCTTCTTGTACTTGCAGATTTTCAATGCTTTATCTATCAGATATATGCATTACAGTCTTTAAACAATGTGCTTAATTTTAGGGTCTAACTAAATCAAGGTGAAGAAATGTGCGGCCTCAATGTTCCAAGGCAGTTCCTGGTAGAGAGTGCTACTTGTCCTGGGGCCAAGTTGCCCACCAGCTTCTCAGGGGCCATTTATGCCAGCACTTCGTTGCCTTTCTTGTTAGAAACTCCAAATTTGCCAGATGGGAGGCAGGGCATCAAAGTACCTTGTGTCTTACCAAGGCTAGCTAAGCACAGCTCCTCTTTACTAGCAGCAACTGCAACACTGACAGTGCACTCTAGGCACCCCTAGAGTGATAAATTCATTGGAGATCTATCTCCAATTGTACAATTATCTAAGCAAAAGAGCTTCATTATTGCCCTGTATGATAAGTCTTTCAGAACACCACAGGTGACAACTTTATACCTTTCAGAAAATATGCTCATAAAAATAAAACAATTGTTATTGCAGATTGAATAGATTTTTTATCTCACACCATTAAAAAGTTCTTGCTGCTAATTTTCTTCTTAGTTATAAAAGGTCATAGTTGTTTAGACAGTGCAAATGAGAGCACTAATAGAAGAGTTAATGCTTGAAAATAAGCAGGAGGCATTGATCATTGTACTTGCAAAAAATTAGTTTCAATTCTGGATAATAGATTGCTGGCAAAATTAGTGCCTTGAGGCTTAGTCTTCAAGCATATATCTTTTGGTTTTGTTTGCAACATGAGTTTGAACTGCCTTTGGACTCTTGTGTGAGATGCATGGAGTCTCATCATACATAGTTATATATTTCATATAATTATCCCCAAACAATTTTTTAAATGCCATATGAGCTACTATACATGGCATCTTCAAACAAAGTAATGTAAACCTTATTGATACAAGGCTGTATCCATAGGAACTCATTTTAACCTAAAACACTAGAATTAAATATCCACAGCAGGGAAAGCCTGAAGCGATGTCTACACTGGCTTTGCTTACGAATGCTTTCACACTGTCTTGAAGGGCAAGGCTTGAATTTGAACCAGGTCCCTTTTGTACTTCTTTCCTAGAAAGCCAGCTGGCTGACCCAAGTCCAGGCAAAACAACAGTTCTGGGAATTGTTTCTCATGTACTATGTACTCACCCAGGTCCTCAGCCTTCCCTGCTGAGGGGCTGGACCCCAGCCACATCCCAAGACATTTAACATCTATCTGGACAGGACACTAGGGGCCAGAATTCAGCTGTATTTGGAAAGAAAAGCAGGTATTTTAAAAACTTCACTTGACACATAAGTACTATCAATAGCAACTGCGTTTATAATGTCACCTGTTTGGATGTTTAGTAAATGCTACAAAACACCCACTCCTACAGACATTTTTTTGTCTGTTTGCAGTTTTATTTCCTTATTTACTCTATATATCAGCTAGAATTAAAAATTAAGTCCCTTATCATGTACATTAACATTGTGATCAATACATTATATATTTCCAGTCCTTTCATTCTAAAAGTTTTCTTTTCTAAACAAGTATCTAGAACCTGTCTGTCCTTAGAATAAGATAGAAAAACCTGCTCTAATGACTGCTTAAGAGAAGAATTAATTTAACATTTTTTTGTTTTTACAAAATTCCTAATTTTAGTATTCTATGTCAGAATAAAACCTATTTCAGCAATTTTATATCTTTAGTTAAAACCAAGTTTTGTGGCTATAAGCATTCACCTAGAGGGCGTGAAACCCTGTGGAATTATATCAAGCAGGTTACTAGTCATCCTACTGTCAATTTTAGCTGACATATTAATCCATCTCTCCCTTGGCTGTACTATGGTACAGCAACTGCACTGTATTAATCATGTGGATACAATTGTGCTTTTTTTTTTTTTAAATAAGTGTGGGAAAATGCATTTTTCCAAATTTAGAAACAAAGTTGCAATTCAATCTGAATGGCCATCACATTGTGCTTTCTGGAAAACATTAATTTATTTGAAATATCAATTTGATAATTCATTTAACAATAAATAGAAAATTAAAATAAAATAACTTCAATGTTTTCCTGATTAATATTTTTAAGACAAGACCTATTTCTTACAGTGGTTTATTTGGAAGATGACAGCTTAATAAGTCTTCAAACCAACTTTACTTATTTACAGAGTTCATTCTGTTATGTATAATTTGAGTACCATTACCTGAGACATGTAGGGATTATATTTATAATGCAAATGATAATAGCCAATTGAGCAAAAAAATGAAGCATGAAGCATGAAGCCTAGCAGGATAAGGACAAATATCTAAAACTTGTTACGTGCTGAACTTATCTTCTGTCTTACATCCCTTTCTCCTGAAGTCATCTCCTTGTTATTCCTAAAGAACTTGTAAAACTTAGCTGTCTGTAGTAATGATGAGACTTTTAAATGTATAATANACTACAGCAAAAACACATTGATCAACTCAATTCTTTACCTTTTACTTTTGTTATTCATGTTGTTCTGATAATTCCCACCATTCCTGAAATAACTACTACTTTCTGAAATCATTTCAAACTGGGTTATTTTTTCCTAATAGCTCAAACCATGGCCATTTTCTGCCCACGTACACTGAGAAGCAGTGACATATTTGATACTTCTTTCTCAAGATTTGGAAGTCAAAGTTAAAATATCTCAAAGTTTGTCAAGAGAAACAAAAAGAAAGTCCTTATCTAAAAGTCAATTCATTACAAAAATTATTTGGAAACTATGACTAAGAGACTTTGGCTTTAGGCAATCAGTTCAGATTCTTCATTTTGGTTTTTGAGTCTGCCCAACTGAAAATTAGACAGAATTTTGAAAAGTGATTTATGCCTTCATACAAAACTTCCCCAACTCTAACAGAGAAAAAAAAATAGAAAAAAGAAAAGAGAAAAAGAAAGAGAGAAAGAGAGGGAAGGCATGTCATAAAAAGGAAGAAGAAGGGGAAGGGAGGAGTGAAGGAGAGGAAGAAGAAGGAAGGGAGTAAGTGAGGAAGGAAGAAAAGGAAGAAGAGAAATGCAGGAAAGAAAAACTTGTGCGTACAGGGATTTTCTGTTTACAGCTAAAGTCTTACTATGCTACAATTCAGTTTAACTCAGATAAATTCAGTGTGCAATGCAAAGTCTTTGNTTTATATATTAATATATTATAATATCATATAATTTCTATTTTACAGAATTAAACACATTTTTCATAATTATTACAATATATAGTTTTATATTATAATTTAATGAATGTATAACATTTCATATTTTAATATNAAGGCATGTCATAAAAAGGAAGAAGAAGGGGAAGGGAGGAGTGAAGGAGAGGAAGAAGAAGGAAGGGAGTAAGTGAGGAAGGAAGAAAAGGAAGAAGAGAAATGCAGGAAAGAAAAACTTGTGCGTACAGGGATTTTCTGTTTACAGCTAAAGTCTTACTATGCTACAATTCAGTTTAACTCAGATAAATTCAGTGTGCAATGCAAAGTCTTTGAAATAAAAAAAACCAAACCCACACCACTTTTTTCATGTTTGCAAATGACTAACATTATGTTTACCAAATGCAATTTATTTTTGCTGGTATAAACAGACATTAGAATATTCCATTTCCCCAGAGACCTGCAAGGCCCTTTTTGTAACAAATAATTTGTTTATCTTTGCATTTTCAATTTCCAAATTCTGTATGTTGTTAATAATATCACGATAAGATTTTAGGAAACACTTAAATGAAAGTTTTAATAAAGTCATTTAAAATCCATATATTCAGTTTCTTTCAAATTTGCAGTCTACCAGAGTAAATCTTACCCTATTCCCTTGTTCATCCAGTCTGCAGCTCCAGAATAAATACACAATAACAGATTTTTAGCACCTGAAGGTCTTTGGGCTTTGGGCAACCTAGGGCTAATAAGATACATTGCCAATCTTAGTAGATAGTAGAGAGAAATGCACTAAGAGGGGAAAAAAAGTATTTATGTACTATTGAGGATGATATTTGCTCTACAGAAGCCTCTCTGTATCTGTGAAAGGCGGGTCATGTTTTCAGGTGCTCTTCCAAGGCAGACTTACTACCATTGCAGGGGTGAAGAAGTGGACTGCTCATCTGTCTAATGAGAAAACCTTCAAGAAACCTGGGTAATGTGAACCACATTTATTCATTCCAATCACTTCTTTAAGGCTATACCAAAGTAATCTACAGTTGTGTTTCTTACTAATATATCACAACCTGTCAAATAACTGGCCTAGAGGGAAACTGTGGTGCTTTCTAAGAATTTTTCTCCTTAGCTGTAGTAGAGGAAGGAAGAGTGACATCGAGGGCCAGATGTCAAGAATGAGAATCTGCACTATTCTTGACTTTCTTGCAAGTGTCAAAACATATTAAGAGTCCTGAGCAAAAATGCTAAATATACATGTTCAGATAGTGCCAAATATGCCGAGGAAAGTGAAGCAAGCATGTGTGGTACCTCCCTACACTGGAGTTCAGCAGAGTTTTCCAGACTAAAGGGCAGAGCTAGCAGGCATCAAACTGCAGAGCTTACAGTCTAATCAGTATGCAGCTGTATGCATGGCCAACCCACTGGGTGTTGACTATGCTCATACAGTCTTCGTCATCCTCAATCTTTAGCGTACATATTGTCACAACAATCCTATAGAGTAAGGAAGTGCAATTAAATTTGTTTTTCAAACAGCATCTAAATCACAGGCAAATGACTGAACTCTAGAAGATTTCAGGTGCTTAGTTAGGACTTTGTCAAGTGTCCTAGAGATTGGAGTTGAAATCTGCTCTTTCATGCCATCCATCAGTGGTTTCACTACTAAATCTTGTCTTTCATTCAGCCATGCAGAAATAGGAAGACTGCAAAGAAGTTTTGGAACCACAGAATAATAGAAACATAGAAGAGTTGGATTGGAAGGGACTTTAAAGATCATCTAGTTCCAACCCCTCTACCATGGGCAGGGACACCTTCCACTAGACCAGGTTGCTCAAAGCTCCATCTAACATGGCCTTGAACACTTCCAAGGAGAGGGTATTCACAGCTCTGGGCAAACTGTTCCAGTGCCTGATCACACTCAAAGTGAAGAATTTCTTCCTTATATCCTATCACTATGTGCCCTTGTGAAAAGTCCCTCTCCAGCTTTCTTGTAGGCTCCATTTAGGTACTGAAAGGCTTCTATAAGTTCTTCCCAGAGCCTTCTCTTCTCCACGCTGAAGAACCCTAACTCTCTCAGCCTGTGTTCATAGGAGAGGTGCTTCAGCTTCCTGATCATTTTTGTGGTACTCATCTGAACCCACTCAAACACGTCCTTCTTATGCTGGGGACCCCTGGGCTGGACACAGTACTCCATAGAGGGTATCATGAAAGCCGAGTAGAGTGACAGAATCACCTCCCCCAATCTGCTAGTCATGCTTCTTTTGATGCAGCCCAGGATATGGTTGACTTTCTGGGCTGCACTCGCATATTGCCAGGTCATGTTGAACTTCTTGTCAACCAACACCCCCAAGTCCTTCTCCTTAGGGCTGCTTTCAATCCATTCTCTGTCCAGCTTGTACTTGTGCTTTGGATTGCCCTGACTCATGTGCAGCACTTTGCACTCAGCCTTGTTGAACTTCATGAGGTTCACACAGGCCCCCCTCTCCAGCCTGTCAAGGTCCTTCTGGATGTCATCCCTTCCCTCCAGAATGTTGACCACACCACACAGCTTGGTGCCATCAGCAAACTTGACAAGGGTGCACTCAGTCCCAGTGTCCATGTCACCAACAAAGATGTTAAACTGTGTTGGTCCCAATACCAACCTCTTCAGATTTAATCATGATTGTGATTTTCACTTGTTTTTGATATATATTCATGTCAACACACTTTTGTTCACAGAAGCTACTGACCTTGCAAAAATATCTACATTTAGAGTGACATAGATTATCAGTATACAAAGGTGAGTTTAAATTTCTGATTAGCATTTACTTGCTTTTTTTTTTTTAAAAAATAAAAAGATTTTTGTCACCAATGTAAGGGAAAAAGTATTTAGCAAATTCTAACTGCCTCTCTATGCATGTTCTATTTGTGTAATAAACATTCTTAAAACACTTTGAAGTTTGATTTCAAAAACATTGAATTATTTTTTTTCTATGCGTACTGCCAGAACACAAATGTTTTTGGAAAGCAGTCTTAAATGCTAAGCTCATTCTTGTAAATGGAGTGTCAGGGAATGTTAGGTATACATAACAGCATCATAATTTCAGTTTTGCTAGAATACAGAATATGAAGAAATGTTAGATGTTCTAAGCAACACTGCAAGTATACATGATATATTTTCTCTCAGCAAGTGATTAAAAAAAATGAAGCAAATTAGGTATCAGCAAGTAACATGAGAGGCAAAATGTTAAGGACTACTATGTACTAAATTCATTTTGATGAGTAAAATACATTTTATTAGTTGAAATTATTTTACCAGTCCTCAAGTAGGATTTCTGATTTTTTTCCACAAGAAGCCCCTATCCAGTAAGGCATAAGTGTAGTCCAAGTGTAATTTTACTATAAAGTCAATACAAGAACTATTTGCATATTTTGCAGTGTGCTCAGCAGAATCAAATTCTAAAAGCCTAAATGTAGTGGAATATAGTTTCTCATCACAAAGACAGTGTTTCAACAGTAGTAAATCTCCAGAGCAAAGTAGTAAGTGAGGACCTTGGCAGCAGCAGGGCTTCTAAGGAGCATCTTGCTATAAAGAAAAACAGACCAAGCCAAACCAGGAAAACAATAACACTTCACTGCAGTTTATTTCCCTCTCTAATTCTCTCATAATTTAAATGTCTCTGATGTCTGTTGGGATTTTCTTTGCAAGTTTTTCCCTTGTTGCATCTCAGGATATGAACTGTCTAAGCTCTGTTCACCAGAAAACTTGATTTATAACTGAAATCCGTAAACACCAAATCACTGCTAAATAAAGGATTTTAATAATTGCTTATAAGATTAATCAAAACCAGTGATGCAGTTTGCAAAACCTTAGTCTGAACACAATTTATATTAGTGCACAAAGGACATTTTTATGAAGCATGCTTTCAGTACCTTACAACAGTGATTAAAATATCTAACCTCAATAAAACAGAGAAGACAAAAAAGAAAAAATATTTTAAATGCTAAATTTGTATTTAAAAAATTGTTTCCATTATATTATTAAAATGAAAATAGCTCCTGTTAATTTTCTTTATTACATTTTCACCGGGCACATGGGCAAATCTAGGCTTACTTTATTAATCCACTAGCTATTGAAATATACATAGGAACAGTAAAATTTCTTCAAAAGTCAACTCAAGGATGATGTAATTTGTAATTGATAAAGAGAGGGAATAAGTTTGGCTACTAGAAGGAAATTATCACAAAGCATTTAACAGTTGTATGAAACAGTAGTTAAAAAATATTATTTTCATCAGTAATGCTTTGGGGAGTGATATTGGGAGTTTCCATTCTTGGACTGCAGGTTCAATTTTGCATATGCTTTCTCTTAGACCATTTCTGGTACTATGGATTTTTAGAGGTTCACCTGGACAAGTAACTATATCCAATTCAAAGAACATGCACTGTCCTAGGATTTGGTAACATTCATACTTTACAGCTTTTTAGAATCTAATATTACTAATATTATCAAGAAATAAAAATGGATGGAAAAATTTAGCTAGAAACAAATAAAACCCATAAAGTCCAGCAGATTGTTTCCTGTAATAACTTTAGAAATATCCTAATATTAAATGACTCTCATATATCCAAAAAGGTCATGAAAACAGTCATGTTAATTAACAACCAGAGCTTTCAAAACTGTACTTTTGTAGAAGCACTTTACATTTATATTAGCACTATCTGAAAAAGATTTATTTCACATTTATGTGTTCAAAGAGAAAAAATTTAAACTGTATAGAACTGCCTTTTCCAATATGCTGGTGAAAACACAGCAACTCCACAATGTATATTCTCTTCATGCAAAAGCCTGTGTTTTTCAAACTATGAGGAGATGGAGAAATGGAAGTGTGTCTGGATCCAGCAAGGTTCCAGCTGACTGATAGAATTACTTCTCTGATATCAAAATTATCTAAAACTGCTAAGAGATCCTGTTATAACTCATAAATCACTACCAAAAAATGTTTCTCAGGATCCTTATTTGTGAACCCCACTATTTTCTTAAGCCACAAAGGCTCAGATAAGTTTGTATAAGCATGAGATAAATATAAAATAATTAGGTGTGAAGCAAGGAACCAATCTAGGGACTCTGAGTTTAATAGAACAATCATCCAGCACAATGATCAGGAAGAGGAAAATCATTGAAACCATCAGTCCAGAGCATAACAGCAGTATAGAAGGCAAATAGGGCAGAGAATTGTTAGGTGATGCACAGAATATAAAGCAGCAGAAGTTTTTACAGCATATGTTTACTTTGCCATAATTGGAAATACTGCATTGTGAACAGTCTAAAATACTTTGTCAAGGAAAGTGGAAAAGAATAACACTATTTTGGCTAAAGACACACTTTTTTGTCATTTGCACAGTACCTAATATAATAGAATCCCTAACTGTAATGCTCTACTGTCTCACAAATCATTATCATGATTGAAGTCAAAGAGCTTATTGAAAAATGATTAAAAAAATTGAAGAACACAATTACAGAAAATGCTTGAAATTGTTTCTTAATAAAATATTTTATACATGTAATGTGTTCAGAGACTGTAGCACCCCACAGACCACATAGCAAAATCCCTGTCCTGGGCAAGTCAGTGAGTGTTTTGCCAATGATTCAGATGAAGACCTTGAGCCAGTCGAGCCAGTACTATACTGGTAGAAACCTCTGAACAACCANAGGGCTGAGTATGGGGAAAATCAGCTCAGACAGACCCACTACAGCCAATTAGATTACATTAGAAAGAATGTTATTCCAGGTATTTCTGACCTTCACTGGGGTTATTCCAAATTTAAATCAGTAATGTCAACTTCTCCTATCCAAGAATGACAATGAAGCATAGATTCAGAAATAATACTAGAGAACCTGAAGGTGCTTAATTTGATATCAATTTAATGAAAAATAGGAGACAACTAGGTTTCCTGAAACAGAGAGTATGAAACAGCAGTTTATATCTTCACTGCTAAGGTGGAGTTGTTAGAAAATCCCAAACTATGGCAGCATTTTCCTTTCCATTTGCAATGGGCTCCTTGCAGAAAGGTAGATATAGCTGAGATGGGTCTGCTGAATCCAGGTTCTCTTGCAACTTTCCGGCATACCCTCAAATATGTTACTTTTCTTCATGTACTATCAAATTTTCCTTTGAGTCTTTTCACATTATGTAGTCACAGTTCATCACTGAACTACTCTGGGTGTTTAAGCCTTGTCCTTGGATATCCATATAATAGCAATGTTCCATCAGATATCTTTTTAAGCTTCATGCTGGTATAACCTCTATTCTTCAGAGCAAGTCAATTACTTTTTTTCTCTTG
This sequence comes from Brachypteracias leptosomus, assembly GCA_013401335.1. NCBI lineage: Eukaryota > Metazoa > Chordata > Aves > Coraciiformes > Brachypteraciidae > Brachypteracias > Brachypteracias leptosomus. The sequence goes on along the minus strand of VYZX01008651.1, from coordinate 25,969 downwards.
ACTGAGAACCAAAATAACCTTTTGAAAACAATTAAGTAAATAATGACAGATTAATAAACAAAAGATGTATGTTCTAATTTAATATATTTATTTACATTTTCTCATGCCTTTCCAATAATTGAATGATTTTCATCCACACAGTCTCACATACCATAATGAATTTTGATATACATTAATTAGGCTGAAATAAAAAGAAAATATAGTGTCCATTTGGGAAAAGTAAGAAATACTGAAGTGAACATTTTAAAAGGAATAGAAATACTTTGTTCTTTGCAGCTACTACAGCTATTACAGCCCTGAAATTTTGATACATCATGTATTTTTTCTGTAAACTGTTTTTGAATAGGCCTTCCCAAAAGGAAATGTATTATTTTGCCTCTGAATATGGCAATGATGTCTCTCATTTACTATTAACTTCAGAAATACAAAAAGAAAATCCAGTGCAAAGAATGTCATTAAAAAAAATAAACTCTCCCAAATATTCAGTATAATATTTAACTTTAAAGAATCTTTATGTTTAATCTTAAAATAGAAGACTGAACTAGTACTAGTATAATAATGAATAATTTTATCATTTACACACTTAAAAATATATAAAATTCCATTCATCCAACCTCTGAAACTCGTGTGTCAGGTATACACAATTCCAATTGATAAAGTTGATTAAAAATAACCAAAAGCTTCTAAGCTGGCAGTGTAAGAGTGTTTAACAGGTAAATATGCTAGATCAATAAACCATCCAAAGAAGAAACTGGGTCAGTTAAACTATCTGCTTTTTAAGAAATAATAATAACATTAATAATAAAGATAAATTCTACCAGAAAGACCTTTTTAGATTGTCTCATTTATGTGTGGGTTTGTTTTTTTTCTTGAAAGTACACATATATCTATACTTTTGTACTTATGGTCTATGAAATCTCTATAAAAACCTAGAATCAATAAATAAATTTATTTAAGATTTGTCTTCGGTTTGGATATTTTAAAAGAAAGCTCTACATTTACAAAATACGACAAATTTTGTGATTCTTATTTTCAGAAATAACAACAGGAATCCAAGGAAGACTCTTTTGGGCCAAGGCTTATGCTACATATATTCTACTCAGATCTTGTATCATTAAAAATAAAAATCTTTCCAAATATTTTGTTTTAAACTTGTTTAACTTTTCAAAAGATACAAAACCAAATGGTGGTACCCTTAAGAGAAAAAAAATTATCTCATAATCTTTTGCAGGAAAACATTTAGTGAATATGTACCAGTGCTTAGGGTTTTCTTCTGTGTAAATTTAAATAGGTATAGTCCAGAATTTCATTGAAGTATTTAAAAAATTGAGATGAACATTGAAGGGTGAATAATGTTTCTGACCTAGAAATGGGAAGTCATCTACAGTTCACTATAAGTAAAAACACTCTGAAAAAAATGTTATTCAAATGTACAACAGAATAAACCATCTGAATACAACCTAAGTAAAATTATTCTCAATTATGATGTGGCATAGTTTTGTTTGTTATTCTCAATTATGATGTGGGGGATAGTTTTGTTTATTTGTTTGTCAGTCCTGTCAGATCGAGGTTGTTCTTGTTCTGTGTAGTAACTCAGTGTTCTAACAGAATGCAAAACATCATCTCCCAACAGTGGACTTGCTCTTTATTCATTACAGGACTCCTACCACCTTTGGGAACATGAAGTATTTGAAATAAAATTGTCCATAGCTATATAATCCATACCGATGAAAGCATAACTACAGACATTTAGTGGCAATCAATCAGTTATATACCCTTTGCTGCATGTTATCAAAGCCAGGTGTTTCATTTTCTCTGTTCTGCTGTAATTTTGATTGCTATATCAGATACCTATTTTTTCTTTTTCTTTTTTTTTTTTTTCTGCTTTGATCCTTTGAGGGACTCTGGCAAGAAGAGCGGGACTGAGAACGGGAGGAGAAGGGATGCTTCCAGCCTCTGCAGACCTGGGCTACTTCTGAGCATTCAGCTAACTGGTTTTTCAAGCAGAATAGGTAGAGCTCAGTTTAATATTCAGTATCCTGGGTAGAAGTTGAAAAAAGTTTTGACTCCTTCCCCCCATACATCTTGCAAGTTGGTTGATTTACACTTTGAATTTTTTCTTCTTGAAACATCTTAAAAATTCCTATTCACAGATTTGAGCATAGCAATAAATGGGATCCTGCCAGTTAACATAGCTAGTTCAGTAAAATAGCTTAGTGGGCAGACCAATGAAGCTAAAAGGCATTAATTATTAAATGACATTTCATTTGACTCCTATGAACAAGAGATCAGTCTTTAGACATGTATAACTGGAGAGAAAACCTCCCACTAAAACAACAAACATCTTCACATTAACCACATCGTTATCTAGATTTAAGCTGTGCAAATTATTGCCTGGAAAAGCAGTTTTGTCAAGCAATGTATGAATTAATTGCTTGCAGTAATTCGGAACTATAAAAAAAAAAACATGAAAAGGGATTTTAAATTCATCTGTTTCTTTTTCTAAAATTCTTAGAAGCAATATTAGACTATAAATAGGGAAGCGACGCATTCATGACAAAATCAGAAGACGTATTTCATCTAAGAAATCGGTGAAATTCATACCATTCAGGACAGTAGAATTCTTAGTTCTGTGGAGTGTGTCTGACAGTAAGATTTAAAAAAGATCTAAGTGTTTGACCTTTTTTTAATAAGTAGACTATTTCAAACGAGCACATCTGGTTTATGTTCCTAAACCTCTGGCCTTTAAAAAGTTCTGTTCCCAATTCACACAAAATACCATTCAGGATTGCTTGACATGGTGACCTTCCCCATAGGCGGCTGGCTGAATAAACCGATTAAATAGATTCAGGAATTTAGCATATATATAGAAAGTTAACACGTACATCCTGGAACCATTAGCAAACCTACTTACTGTTCCTCTATGCTTTCTACTATAGCTATGGTATTGAACTGAGATTTTAAATATCCATGTATAAATAAAGAAAGTATTTATTAATTTTCTTGTCTGTTATATTGTCACATTTTCTTAAAAATAAAGCAACATAAATCAGAAAAAAAATCAAGTAACTACAACACTAAATATCATTATGTTTTCACAGAGATTGAGATACTGAAGAGGTGGACAGGTTAGGTACATAAATTCAAGTGGCCAGTAAATATTTTATAAACTCTTTTGTACTAGGTAAAGTTAAAAATTAAATAGTGTATGGGCTGGGAAGGTTTAATTTTTTTTACCGTAACCATTAATAACACATCCATTGTTATTTGTGTAGAGTGTAATTCTTTTTGACTTTTCCTTCCATTTGCCTGGAGGACAAGCCAGTTTAAAACTGTTCAGCACACTGCACCATGCATAACAGGTAATCTGTCTAATTAAGGCCTGTAAGGATGTTCAAAGTAAAATATTGAAGAGCTTCCATAACCTCACTTTCACCCTCCCTGTGTACCACAGCTTCTGAGACTCAGAGATACTCTAGCCATTAACTCAAGTGTTTACACTCTAAGCTCAAATTTTACTTTGCCAGAATGGTTCATTTCACATTTTACAAGTCTGTTTTCTCATTTACAAGCAGAAAGCAATTTATCAAATTTTTATATTACATTTCTCAGCTTGTTCCAATATTGGATGATATAATATATGCCTGGAAATTCAAAATGCAAAAGCATACTGTGACTTTATCCAGGGACCTAATAAGATTTATATCCACATTCTTTTTTTGTGTGTTCATTTGGTGCATTTCAATGAATTATTAATTATGACCAACAATAAAATATTATTTCGCTCTGCTGCACAGTAAAAGGAAAGATACCCAAGAGAAATCCATCTGACAGCTCAAAGTAGACATGACCAAAGTATGCTCACAAGTTTCTCATCAAGTATTGCCTGACATGCATCTGCCCATCAAATGAACCAGACTGGCTGAGACTCTCTGAGGATACAGATGTAATCTATGGGGAGGTGCAGTCAAGATTTATTACATAGTGGGAGGCATTGATTCGATTTTTTTATAAACAGCCAAAGCTATGACAGTGAACATCAAAAGATTTCATTCTATTTTCCAAACCTATTTTTAAAGAGTTGACATATGGAATGGAAATGTATGGTAGGATGCATGTTCTGAAGCTGACAGAAGTCAGATTCAAAGCCGCATGTAATAGCTTTTTACTTAGGAGATTTAGATCATATTTAAACTCACCATTATGTAACTGTTATAAACATGTTATATCTGCTGAGCAATTTGTTTTCATTTTACTTTTATTACATTTTCCTAACTGATCTTAACAAAAATTTTCAGAATATCCTACATACATATGCCACACCTTCTTGTCATTTATGTTACACATCTTGGTTTTTAACATAATGAAAAAATATAGTTCTTCATAAAGTTTAGCTACATAGTATTAGTATTCTTTATGCATTACTTACTAATGATTGTCATATAGCAAAAAAAATTTCTACAAGTTTCATTACTGTCAAGGTCATTATAAGAAGTGTTTTTGAAACTGCAATGAACAAATGTTAAAAAGAAATGAAGTTTCTCTCCCTTATAGCTATCTAGAGAGTCAAAGAACATGTAAAATATTCAGAGAAAATGTCAAATTAAAACACTTTGGGTCTAAAAGCAATAAAGTAGGACTAAAAATATTTCTGATTTTCATTTAAATAGAGTATTCAGATTTGTTTTGGTCTCTGTCATGCTATAAATGGGAAACTTACAGAAGATAACACTGTGCCCCACACATTAATCTGCACTTTCAATAGGACTATTTTTTCTCTGTTAAGTCTTCAGTTTAACTTGAAGCCTATCAGAAATAAATTCAATGTGCTAAATAAACTTAATTGAAGAATATAACGTCCATTTTACCAATTCCTGAAAAATCACTTTTTACCATATAATGAATGAAATGTTTCATGTGCTTATAAAGGATTATTAAGAATGATCAGAAATTTGCTTTGAAAAAATCATACCAAAAGCTTGCTTAATGCCTATTTGAGGGTAAACTGAGTGTTAATGGATTTTGACAAGCAGATCATGCCTCTAATAGCATCAAACATACCAAATTCTTCTTTACACCACACAGTCCCCAAGGGATTATCAACCTATAGATTAAAAGCCCTGACCTTTGACCTTTCTATAGTTAACAGTCAACTGATTGTTAGGCAGGCTAGAAACGGGCATGAGATCCTTTTTCTATTTATATTAATTGTAAATACTGGTTTTAGGTAAGATCAATTCACAATGCCCATCTTATAAGTTTTGAAGCTTCCCTTATAATATCTGTTTGAGTTCCTACTCTCCATTAAAAATAAGAATCTGATCTGAAATGCTATATACCCTTTCAACGGACATGTCTTTCCACTTTCCTTGTCATTGATTAATTTCCTTAGCAAAACTGAATTCACCACCCTTTTCTTCCTAAGTCTTTGATCAGTTCACAGGGAAATATCTGTTTTTATGAAATGTAACAATAATTTTTTTTTTTTAATTTTATTTTAAGGGAACATTGCCAAGTTGATGCTCTCAAGTGGTAACTGGCGGTGTTTGTTCACCTATATCCTCTTTGTTATTTGAAGAACCTGAATTAGAAAATTAACTAACAACAGCTCAGTCATATTCCATACTTATACGTTCTATAGACATTTACAAATTTTAAATAAAATAATTCTTCTGAAGAGAAGGAAGCAATCCAAGCACCTTACAGCTGGCTGTTCCTTTCACAGAGCTGCAAAGCTCAAGCCCAGCTGAAACTGCACAGTACTGACACCTTTTTTGTGTCATGGAGTTGTTATGGGATTTCCTATGTGGAGGGAGAGCACACTTCTACATGAGTGTCTTTTACTCCCTTGCCTACTTTGGAGCCTGAATCAGGAGTGGCACAGAAGCAGGGTTTCCCTGCTGACTGCTGCTCCTGTGCTTGCAAATGCACTGTGGTGCCCCTCTGCAGCATTAATGAGGGAGAGGAGCTGCTGGTTCCTTCGCTGATGGGTGCAAAAGCTTAGTTAGTGAAGTACACTGAAAAAAGCAGATCCATGCCTCTGCTCTGTCCCTCAAGTAAGTGAGAGGAAAGGAATAATTATAGCAGCAAGAAGTAGGATGTTGCACAGGGGAAGTTTCTCAGTGTCTCTCTCACACGCTTGTATCAAGTCAGGGACAATCTGTCTGATTCTTGGTGAGATTTGAAAAAAAAGACTAACTGTTATTATACTAAACACTGTCAATATATACAGACCCTGCCCAATGGTAAAACAGTACGCTCAAAAAGAAATATAAAGCTTTATACCTGTTATCTTGTTAGAGGTCATTCCTGGCTTTTCCACACCCTAATTTTCAAAAGCTTGACAGATTCCTATATTTCTTCTTCCTTTACAGGGAGAAAATGTTCAGAAGAAATGACCTTCTATTACAGTAAATTGAGACATAGTGACTAATGGCTAATTGTTATTGCAATTCTTGACCTGTTCTGTAGTGCTGGAAACCAAATCTCAGTCTCTAGAGTGTAATCAGATATAACAGGCAGCCCCTGAGTTTATACAGGCAGTGTATTAACAACTGGGCAACTTCAAAATTGTTACCTTAATGAATAGTCTCAGATCTAATGAATTCCAATGCTAAAACTAGGTGAACACACAATTGTTTTCATTTGAACTGACAGAACTGAAAATAAGAGATTTCTCTTCTATTAGTTTATTGAGGGTGAAGAATAGTATTAGAAAAATAGAAGAAACCTTCTCATTGGTGTATTTTTTCAACAGCTTCAAGCTGTTAACAGTTACATTGTTCCCAGGTATGGGGTGGTGCATGTTATGGCTAAATGATTAGTTTAGAAGCTCTTGACATACAGACTTTTTCTGTTCCCCAGTATCAGCTGTGAAAATGTATTTCCAAGCAATTAAACCTCATCTCCTGCTGGCTTGGGAGCCAGGAACCTTCAAATTTCAATTCAAATTCTTCAACACCTACTGCTGAAAAAAACCCAACCCTCCATTAGTTAGAGTCACAAAGAAATCTATTGATATATGTTTGAGTGTTTTTTAAAGAGGAAAATGAAAGGCCTCGGAAGAAAAGTTGCTAACATTGTAAGTAAAGCAGATGACAAAAAAGTATTGCCTTTTATTTTTGCAGTTTTGGAATTTGTAGCACATATACACATCAGCATGCACAACCAAGAGAAACTTGTGCAATGCAAAAAATTAGGAAGACAATTAGTATGTGACTCTTTCCTCCTTCCTCCCAGCCCTAAATAAGACTTTTTGTCTATACCTCTTTTAAAGGAGGGAATCTCTATTTGCAAATGCTTGGTTGACAGCTCAGATACAAAATGCAGTATTAACCACAAGGTTATTGTACGGCACAGGGCGTCTAACAGTGACCTGAATGGCAGCTTGGCTTCTCTGTGGAGAGTGTCAAACAACTCAAAGGGAGGTAGAAACACAACGTCACTTTCATCAAAGATTGCCAGTTCCTCTATGTAAATGTTGAAGAGCTGCATATTCCAGTTCAAGTTTTTTTCTGACTATATCCAATGCACATTAATGGCCCATTGCTAGGAGCCAGCTTGCAGGAACATGAAGGAGAATAAGGATACACTAGTAATATCTCTGTATTACTTTGCTACTGAAGCTTTTGAATGATGCTTTGCCATAAGTGTTTTAATTCTATCATGTGTTTCTTCTGTTGTTCAATGTCTTTTATATTACAGGTACAAATAAATGGGAGAAAGAGGGAAAACAAACCTTGATAATGTTGACTACTCTACATAGTAAGGAAAAATGGGAAGAGCTTTCTATCGGATGTTGTCACAGCAAGGATGAAGTGTTTGCTTTGGGCAAATGCAGCTGCTGCCTGCAATATTCTCTTTATTGTTGCTTGTAACATGTAGTTATAGTTTTCAGCTTGCATAAAGCATCATCAATCATGCTAACCAGTATTTACCCCAAGTGTGATATAATTTAGGGCAGCTGAATGTGGAGAAGCTTAATAATTTATATTGTAAGGTATAAGCTACTTGAATTGAGCATATATAATAAAAAAGAACTAATGTAATTCATGCATATTTTGTATGGACTCAGCCTAAACCAGAGGAGTACTGACTTCTGGGCAGGACACTCTCACGAGCATGAACGTTCAGGGACAATATCCTCTCTTCATGATTTGTCTATTTGAGTATGCAAGAGGCAATTTAGTGATTCTACCCTGACCTCTCTTACATTAGCAAAAATGACTGGGCATTCACCACTTCCCAGTATGAAACGTTTGTATTTTTGACTCTGATGGAAGCACCAAAAGCCACTAATTACATAATCACCTAATATTGCAGTGTTTCATTGAAGCAATGAAGAAACAATGAGAAGTAGTGTTGGCTTAAGAAATCACCCACCCAGCTGGGTAGTCATCAAATTACTGCTGGATCCATGGACTTGTTGTCATGAAATGCTATGCTTGCTAGCTATCTTTTTGTCAACAACAGTCACCTTACTTGCTAACATTCATCAGCAAGACTTAGTAATATGAAATAAAAGCCTTTTAATTAATTAACATTTCTGCTTTCATTCAAATCACCACAAACTTGGACTTCCTACATGGAACTGATAGCAGGCTTTAATTGCAATTAACATATTAGTACCCCCACATGAGTTCTTAAACTGCAATAATTTCCATACTTTTATGATACTAATAAGCTGGCCAATGGCTTCCTGCAATATAACTGAGTCAAATATTTCCAGTTAAAGTTTTATGTTGTTTCTAAAGTATGTAATCCCATACTAGTGGAAGAATGACTCTCTATTATCAGACTTTATCTGATTTCTACTGATGTCAAAAGTAAGTAATAATTAGAACTGAATGAATACAGCAAACATATTTCTATGAATATTCTTTTGATTTTTAAAGGAATTAGTTTAAGTTGTGTACACACTGCATCTGTGATTACTTTCCATAAATATTCTAGTTGATGAATTTGTGGAGAAGAATATACAGAAAATGAGGTACTTATGTTGCCTATTGTACAAATATTTTTTAATTTAAAGTGTAGGTATTTGGCTCTAAAGTTTCATAGATAAAGTTAGCTAACCAGGGAATAGGAATATACTTTATGACCTTCATAACAAGTCTTATTGTGGTAGGTGCATGCTGGCTGTTCCATTTCAACTTTTTGTGATATTTGGCTAGAAGCTAGGATTAGAGTTTCTCCATTTATTTTCTAGATACAAACATTCACGGAAGATAGACAAAAGAGGAATTTTTTGGGTGAAAACAGTTTAAAGAGTTCTGAAGACAGATAACTCTTTTACATAATTTTCTTTTCTTTTTATTTTTTTTTTACTTCCTATCCAGTAACTTACATTGAACTCCACAGAATCTCCTATGAGCGTTCAGGAAAACTACTTTCCTGACCAATATTTCCTGACAGTTGCTCATACACTTCCCAGAAGCTTCTCTCATTTAAATAGGCTTGATAGCTCTCAGGCGAGGTAGAGTTTCTATACACAGCAAGATCTCTGAAGTGCAACTGCCAGGATGAAATGGGCAGATGACCTTTCTGGCCCTCCTTAATTCTATTTCTTACTAAGACTTATGGCATACAGTATTCAGCAGAAAAGTGAAAACAAATGAATTAGATGATTCTACCACCCATCATCATAACACATCAACAGTAGTTCAATTCTTGATAATTAAAATGAACTTCTGTCAAGTAAATATTATTTTCTTCAGGTGTGTTTCTTTATTAGGAAGAGAAGGATTTCTTGGTGCTGTGGCTTTTCACAGCCTTTGCAATTCTTTTTGTTTAACCCTATATTGTTCTGATGACTCTCAACTCTGTTACCTGTCTTGTTTGTCTTGAGAAGGACAGCCCAATGCCTCTTATATTCCTCAGTAATTTGCTCTGTTTATTTTTATTTCAACCAGTCCTGTTTCTTTTCATTTTTTTGAGTTTTCCTGTCTTCTAATTTTCTCATTCCAGGCTCTTTATGATTTTTCCTCTGGTGTAACAAAGTATTTTTTGCAGGTAGGTGCTTACAAAGATTTTGTGTTTAAACAAGGCACTTTTGATGCCAAACAGAAAAGCTTTAGATTAGTAGTAAATATAGATAATTTAACCTTGTGGGCAAGGTATTTCTCTTTGTTGAATATTTCAGAGATCATGACAGACTTTCACTTTTCTAGCTTGCAGGTGACTCTTGTTTTCCTAACAATACTGCCAAAATGTGTAAAATACCAAATATCTTAAATATCTATTCCAAACTCTGTAGCTGGAATGATTGATGATATACAACCAATGAGCCAGTATTTTCTAAAATTTCTTCTTTCATGTATCTCTGAGACAGTCATAGAGACAATTTATCAACAGAAAATAGACACGATTCAATAGGGAGATAATGCATTCAGGTCTGATTAAAGAAAGCCCAGTATTGACTAGTAGCTTTATAGTTTTACTACAATATGACTTATTCTTTTGTCCGGATAAAAGAGAAACAGGAAAAGGATAGGGAATAAGAAATAGTCACAAGGCAAATCTTGAGAAATAATTCCTTTAATTACATTTCATTACAGCTGTAGAAATAAATTTAAAACTGAAAAATATTTAAATATAGGATGAGATGAGGCACATTAATCTAATTGTTGAAGATGACTGATAGTCTAGAAATATGTGCTTACCGAGACAGAATGAAATTGGGTCAAATCTTCTCCAGCCAATTAGGTCTATAGCTTTCATTTAAGATGCTTTGCAGAGAAAAAAAAAAAAATCACAGCTATTTTTTGACTAGTTTTTAATGCCTACATCTTGCGTATGTATCATGGTGTATGCAGTGACCCATGAACTAGAAAGTAGCACAGAAGCAGATGCTCAAATTTACATTATAACCAAGAACCTAAATAGTTACAGTACCTTGGATTTGCCTATGCACTTATTTATGGGGCACTTGAAACCTCACTCAAATACAGTCTATCGTAGCGTTTCAACTAGCTGAAAATAAAGGATACACTTTGAATGTGGCATCTTGATTTCTTGATCTACATTGCCTCCTCAGCCTAGCAATGTGGTCCTCATAAAATAAAAAGTGAACTTCTGTAGTAAGTCCTCAGTACCTATTCAAAGTTATGAGGGAGGAAGACAAGTAGATTAATAATTATTTCAAAGCCGCAGTATAGTGAATTACAACAATGTAAGTCTGTGGGTTTTTTATGTATACTGAATGCTGCCTATTCTTTAAAAATCCTGTAAAAGTAAAGCTTTTCATCAGCAAATATTACTCACACTGAGCAGGGCACTTCTCTTTGACTTACCAGAGGATATAGCACTGACAGTGTCTTCATCTGAAGTAACTTATTCTAATTCAAAAATAGAAAAAGCAACCATAACTTCAGCTATACTCCATGCATGTAGTGAGTTATTGCTGATTATCAAGTATGCTATAAATTCACATTTCCTCTAACAAGATGCACTCTGACTGTTGCATAGAGACAAGCCCTGAGATGTTATCGTGTGTTATGGAAGGACCTGGCAAGCCTTCACAGCTTCTTTAAGGCCTTTTTTATCATGTGACATTTAACAACATTGGCTTAATCATTCTTAATTCCTTGATATTTATTGCAGGAATATTAATTCTGATAGACTCATTTGGTGTTAATATGGTTGCAATAGAACTTTAGTAGAATTTCCACTGAAATTCAGAATTAATTATCTGGTCCATTACTTTGAAGCTATTACTCTGTTTTGTAGGACCTGTTCTCATAGCTCATACCTGAACGAAACTTAATCAACTTCTGTAAATAGGGTAGATGTTGTGTTCATATTGGTCCCACTTACGCCTAAAGTGGTAGAAATTGACCCAACATGCTCTGGGAACACCAATTCTAAGGCAATTATAAATGACTGCAGTTTCTAATGTCAGGTCCCCAAAGAATGTGCCACCTTTCAGATGCTGTAGCCATTTGTAACTACACTTGAGAGAAAGGAGGGGAGTATAGACACACTAAAGTAATTTATCTAATAGAGGTGGATTATTACTTGAGGTGGTGTGGTCCTTTCTTCACACAAAGAAAACTTGATTGCACTTAAAATTCCACTACAGCCAAAAGATGTAAAGTTATTAAATAAAAGGTTGCCAATCAGTCCTTCAAATCCCCACTGGGAAAAAAAAAATAATTCTAAAGACCACAGCAAGTGATCTACTTATTCAGACACTGTCTGCTGACCTTCTTAACGGACTGGAAACTTGCAGATATTGATTATTGCTTTAAGAAAAATGCCTTAAAAATCCTTTTGTATTTAAAACTTTTTTTCTTCTGATTTACATTTAAAATATTATGAATGGATAGTGTCTCACTTGGGTATGTGACTTTTTATTGCATTATTCTGACAGAGCTTTTTAGCTCCTTAATAAAGTTACTTTAATCTGCATTTATAGTGCCAAGGTCTGTCCATTATTTCATAAAATAAGCAGGGATTATAAGTGACTGACTTAGTCATGTTACCAGGATCTGTATCACATCATAGGTCTTTATAAGGAAGTTTGAACTGATAAGCTATTTGGAGGTTTGTGTATAACAGAGTGCAAATTCTTTTTCCCCAGTGACCTTTCTGCATGCAGTAACTCATCCTCTGAGTCAGTACACTGAATCAAGAAAACCTCTTTTTTTCTTAAATGAGGACCAATAATATGATACATATTTTACTTGCTGCTGACAAGTGCATTTTAGATGTAGTTAACAGGGCTGGAATAAAGGAAAAATGAAGAGGTTTGCAAGGTATATTCTGGAACACAAGACAAACATTCCTAAGTCCTGCAAATGATGTAGACTATTCTTGCAATTTCTAACAAGTCAAGTTGCATTGCTGATGTAAATAAACTCTCAGAGAAAGGGAAAGATCTCATCCTGCAGCTGCTTCAGAAAAGAAAATTTTAAGCTTTGATAAAATCAATATGATTATCAATAAATGAGACTGACAAACCAGCTGGAAATTGAAGAAGAGTAGGACAAAATTTAGCAAAACCCAGGCAAAGCACTGAGATTCTATTAACAAGCTTAAATATTTGGGGTGTAAAATATGTATGAGTAGGGATTTTATTTCCCCTGAAACTAAAATATTTATTCAGTCAAAATCCAGCTTTCATTCTGAAAAAAGTCTGAATCTAAAATTTCTGAGCAGACTTAAATTTTACACCCATATATCCATAGAGAGAGTGGCGGTTTAGGCAGCAAGTCTTTAGGAGAAAGTTTTTTGTTTTGCAACAAGTCACAGTGAGCTTTTATTCAGCTATGAGTATATCTCATTCTTGAAATTAATCTTTGTTGATACTGAAAAAGTTTTCTCATGAGCAGCAAAACCACTCTGTGGTTGTTCATTCTGGTGTGACACAAGTGCAATTTTATAGAAAATTTATCAATAAGTAAAAGTAAAGCAGCTGTATGTTACCAAAATGGTTGCTGAGATGGAATGTAAATTGATTTGCTGTAGCATAATGTAGGCTTCCAGATAAGATTTCCTTTAAAAATATACTTTAATCAAAGATCTGTCATGACAGTAAAGGCATCATGGCTCCTTACTATACTTCTCCTACAATTTGGTGAGTCTATGTACAGCTTACTATTTAGAATTTTAGAGCTGCTGAATCGTTGAGTACGTCAGTGTATATGAAGTCTCTTAGGGCTACTGGTATATCTCCCTGACTAGAAATTATTATTAAAAGGACTAGAAGGGTTATTAAGCTCTGATGAATATTACTTAGGTGCATCTCAAAGAACAGGAAGTTCACAGGATGTTGAGAAGTTAAATAATCCTAAACAGAAGAACAAAGAAAGCAAACAAGAATAATTTGTGAGTGCGGTAATTTCAAAATCCTAATATCCTAAGACATATGATCAAGATAGGATGAAAAAGTTCAGAACAATTGACTACTAAAGACGTTGAGTGGGGTAAGACTATTAGGACAGAGAGAGCCTCATGGATTGGGAGGATGGCTGGACAGAGCTTGTAGCTAGTGGCAAGAGGGAGGGCAGATCACAGAAAGAGAAGCAGGTCATCTGTAGAGTACTTTGTCAGAATACCTAAAAATGTTTAGAAAACTTAGGCAAGAAAATGCAAACTGGGATTTAGGCAGGATATTTAAATTGCAAAAAATCACTTATGAATTGTTTGCAGGAGACATAGGATATTACAGGTCCATATTGTAGTAAGCTGATCTGGACAAATTTCCAATGAAGGTGGAGGAATGTGAGACTGAGGAACTGACACTATCACTAATCGGCTGAGTGAAAAAAAAATTTAGATGTAGCTCACTAGGTAGTTCAGTTTCCCTGCCTATAAGACAGGTTATATTAATTTCAGCCATCTTAATAAAATACTTTGAAATGTATGAACAGAGATTTCTATCAAAGAGCTATATATCATTAAGAGCTATGACCTCAGCTAAAAATAATCTTGCGTATAATAATTTGTCCTAAACTTATTATTGTAATAAATGTTGTGTGTTTCATCTATAGACAAAACATGTCAGACTGTGCTCATAAATCAAGTACTATGTTTAGGTTTTCTAAAAGCTGCAGTTAAGTGAGGACAGAGTTTGCGTGTTCTACAGATGTATATGATCATAATATTT
>VYZX01008650.1:0-10608 GCA_013401335.1 Brachypteracias leptosomus | reverse complement strand
AAAAAAAAAAATCATCGTAGGTCAGGCCAAGTCAGAGTTCTTTATGAAACTGTAAAAAATATGATTGTCATCTTCTGTATGTCTTCACAGAATCACAGAATGGTAGGGGTTGGAAAGGACTTCTAGAGATCATCTAGCCCAGCGCCCCAGCCAAAGCAGGTTCATCTAGGGCAGGTTGCACAGGAACGCGTCCAGGTGGGTTTTGAAAGTCTCCAGGGAAGGAGACTCCACAACCTCTCTGGGCAGCCTGTTCCAGTGCTCTGTCACCTGCACCGTAAAAAAGTTTTTCCTTGTCTTTTCCTTATGTTCATTCCTCTTTTCCTAAAGGGAAGAAACCCTAGGTTTCTTATATTAGATGCTCTGCATCTTTTTTTAAAATGCAAAATCCTGCACATCTTTGCGTGAACAGCATGTAGAAAATCCTTGTATTCATTCTTCTAGAAAGAATTTCAGTTTTAGATTAGCCACTGAGAAAGTTTTATGTTCTTGCTGTGTGAGCGTTTAGCATATGACTCTTACTAAAATCAAGGAAAACTACATCCACTGCCTTCCCTTCATCTTCTATGATTCATCCATTCTGATGAGCTTCACCTGCTTTGGTGACTGCAGAAGAAAACATAAACGTACTCTGTAAAGAGTGTTAAAAATGGGAAAATTTAATTTTACTTGATAATACTATACCAGCCATTCACTGCAACCCTTTGAGCTGTGCCATCTGGTCAGCTCTTCACCTAGCCCACCATGTACTTGCTTATTTTACAGCTGGACAACTTATTCAGAAGGATGCTGTTAGGGACAGTATCAAAAGCCTTACTGAAATCCAGAACAACTACATCCACCACCTTCCTTTCATCCACTAGACAGGTGACCTTATCATAGAAGGATATCAGATCAGTTGAATTGGACTTTCCCTTTGTGAACCCATGTTGATTGTGGCTGATGATGACATTGTTCTTTAAATGCTTATCANCCATTCACTGCAACCCTTTGAGCTGTGCCATCTGGTCAGCTCTTCACCTAGCCCACCATGTACTTGCTTATTTTACAGCTGGACAACTTATTCAGAAGGATGCTGTTAGGGACAGTATCAAAAGCCTTACTGAAATCCAGAACAACTACATCCACCACCTTCCTTTCATCCACTAGACAGGTGACCTTATCATAGAAGGATATCAGATCAGTTGAATTGGACTTTCCCTTTGTGAACCCATGTTGATTGTGGCTGATGATGACATTGTTCTTTAAATGCTTATCAATAGCACCCAGTATGATCTTCTCCATAATTTTCAGGAACTGAGGTTAGACTAATAGGTCTGCAGTTCCGTGTGTCTTCCCTTATGCTCTTCTTGTAGATTGGAATAACACTGGCTATCTTCCAGTCAGCAGGGGTGTCCCCAGACTCCCAAGACCTTTGACAGATGATAGAAAAGGGTCCTTCCATAACGTCCACTAGCTCCTTCAGTATCTGAGATGAATCCCATCAGGCCCCATGGACTTGTGAACATTCAGCTGATAGAGCTGGCCTTTTAAAATTTCACTGTCCACAAATGGAAAATCACTTTTTCTGTACTTGTGGTCCTCTGCTTAGGGGACTGGGCACCCCAACATTTATCATTAATATTAGAGGTTTATCATTAATGCTTGCCTCAAAAGGCTGAGGAAAAAAAAGCATTAAATGCCTCCGCCTTTTCTTCATCACCGTTTGTCAGGTGACTATCTTCATCAAGTATTTTACTTAGACCTCCTCTTACTATAAATGTACTTTAAAAAGGCCTTTTCATTGTCTGACACAACATTTACTAGTTTTTACTCTAGTAGACCTTTGGCCTTTCATGTTTTCTCCCTAAACATGCATGCAAACTACAGCTCCATGATATTCCTGTGAAGCCTCACCTAACTTCCAGAGTTCATACAATTTCTTTTTCCACCTGAGTTCCAAGAGGAGTTCTCTGTTCAGTCAAGATGGTCTTCTGCCCTGCTTGCTTGACTTACAATAAAACAGGATTGGCCCTGCAGAGTAGCAACATCTGGAGTACATGTTGTTGTCAGCAACTCCAGACCCAATGCAGATCTGCAGTCCTCAATGAAGTACGGAGGCAGGTCAGTGAATGGCAGGGCAATGGTCAGAAAGACCACAGTCAGGTCTCAAGATCTGACATTTCTCCCTTCAGAGTTCATGGGGATTTTTTTTCTTTTCTTCCAGAAAGTATTTAAGGTTATTTTTTTCTTCAAAACCCCTCGTTTTTGCCATGGTGCAGAGCTCAGAGCATCTGGGAGTTTAATTACTTAGGACAGTGATTGCTGAGGGTATCAAGTGAGGCTTTGCCTGTGAAGAGAAGATGACATTGCCTCTGAAACACTTCAGATGCCAGCTAGGAGAGTTGCACCTGAATTTCCATGCTCTGCTGATACCTCACAATTATTGCAAGACCTGCAGATCAGCTCTGCAATTTCTTTCCCCTGTTGTGGCTGGCACTTGTAGTTTTCCTTCTGGAAGGGGCTCCACCCCAATAGAGGTCAATACAGGGCTCCAGTATCAGAATGATAGGGGCTACTGAAGTTTTTGGAGCTTTTGGAAAGGCTGCTTTCAAAACTGCAGCTATGACTGACAGAGAGGGGTGTGCTTGCATTAGTCCAGGGAGAGCTGCTCTGCCAGAGAATCAGCAAGAAAGGAAAACTTTCTCTAGCTGACCTGAAGTTCCCACCCTAGAGGAAAGTGCCAGCTAGTTGTGTGAGAGCAGGGATTACAAGACAGGGTGTTCTGCTGGGTGCTGCGTGCAAGAACTGGCACTGACCAAAGAGCAGCAATGGGTGCTTCCTGCCTGTGTTGAGCATCTTTCTGCCAAGAATGAGCAGCTGTAGATAAAATAGCAGAGGAGTCGTTCCATGCCCCTGCCAGCTACCTGTCTGCATTTTCTTTTAGAAACTATTTTGTCTTTACTTCCCGACCTTAGCAGGCCAAACGGCTATGTAGCTGTATTCCAACAGCCGGCCAACACTTTTCTGGAGCTTATTTGAATGTTTTAAAGGTGCAGTGCTTTGTTCCTGTGCCAAAAGGCAATGCAGCTCTGCTGGCATTATCCACCTTCTTGACACACACTCAGAAGTGTCAAGTAAGTTGTGTGACAAGCTACCAGTCTGCTTTTGCATTCATAGATATCTTTCTATCATTGCTTTCCTAATCCATAGACTCAGCTGAGCCAGTTCAGGTGGGATCACTGTACAGAGTGCGATGACCTACCTGTGTCAGCCTTACTCTGCACTTTTTCAGAGCTGCAGGCTGGGGGATGACCTGGTTTGTTCCTGCAGCAGCAGTCCCATCTTCTGAAGAGGAAGGCTTTTGTTGTCATGCTGTTTGTGGCCCTCACATACCTCTGCAGTTTCTGCTTCTTCCTCTAGTACTGATGACTCATTGGCTGATGCTCTGTCAAGCCCATCCACTTCCTTCTCTTCAAAGAGCTCCCCTTGATGCTCAATGAGGACTTCCACCAGCTACGTCACCTGAACACAGCAAACCATTGGTTTCCAGCCTGCTGGCTGAAAACATCTCCAGCAGCCTTTCCTACTCCTAGCCCTCCCTTCTGCAAAGAAAGCGGCAGCTGTGGGGCTGCTCTTCCTGGCAGCTGAAGTGTTTGCTGAAGAGAGGAGGCAGCCAGATACTTCTGGCTCAGGTGGGCCTAGAAGGCTGTAGCCATCTGGTAAACACAACATTCCTTGCCCGTCACCTGCAGCAGGACATCCAGAGGCAATGCATGCTCCTCAGCTGGGCTCAGGAGGTTTGGCCCCACACAGATGGCCACGTTGCCAGCAGTCATCCTGCTGGTGCCCACGTTCCTGCTGATGTTTTTGAGTAGGGTGAGCAAGTGCTTGAGCAGGAGGAGGTGGGACTTGGGCAACTTGCTGGCCACCCTGAGGGGACAGGAACACAACGTTAAGGAAGTAAGAGGTAGCTGGCAGAAAACACGTCTCTTTCAAGGAGACCATTGCTTTGCAGTGAGGTCTCCACCTCTGCCAGTCCCTGTGGAGCAGTCATGTTTCTCATTACACTTACTCTTTCAGTCCTGTCAGCCTGTCTTGCCTGCTGGTCTTCTGCAAGGCATTCATCCACTCCTTGTACAGCTTGACCTGAAGGAGCTTAGAGGAGATCTTACGGAGGAAGTCCTGCAGTGCCAAGGGCTCTGGATGAGGCTTTGACCACAGATGCCAGGAGCACAGGCAGCATCCCTGGCACTCTGGCTCATGAACAGGTGCCTGGGTCTTGGCTCCTGCTCTTGCAGGTGCCCATCATCACTGTCAGAGCCTGGAGGTACTGGGCTCCAGGTCAGCAGGGTTCACCTTAGGGATGGCAGCCAGCAGGTGCACAGGCTGGCTTCCAAGGTGGACCTCCTCTCCGCTGTCAAGGGCCTTGCAGAGCTCCCGGGAGGCACGCTCGTTGGCTGGCAGATGGAAGATCCCCCCTGTGGATGGTCCATGCTCCTGTAGGAGAGCCAGCAAGTCCTGCAGAGGACAGGGAAGGAAGGACATTTGCTTGTCTGGAGACAGGCCCTGGGGCAGTTGAACCTTCCTCAGGGGCAGGAGTGAGTGTGGACGGCTCCACAGTTCTCAGTAGGGCAGGACAGAGGGGTGGCTGGAGGTGGGCATTGTGGGGAGGACCCAGCTTTGTCCCTGAGCCCCACCAGGGTTTCCTCTGCTGGGGACATCACCTCTCTGGAGGAGCCAGTGGAATGGGGACCTCCTGTCCAGGCTGGCTTACCTGGACAGGCTGGGGTAGCGTGCCGTCCTGGCTGCAGAGAACTGCCAGGGGCCAGCCGNCTGTGTTGAGCATCTTTCTGCCAAGAATGAGCAGCTGTAGATAAAATAGCAGAGGAGTCGTTCCATGCCCCTGCCAGCTACCTGTCTGCATTNCCCCCAGAGCCCGTCGGCCCGGGCACCTCCACAGCGGCCGAGGGCCCTCACCGGGCCAAGGGCCAAGGCAGCCTCCTCCTCCTTCTGTGGGTCCCACCTGCTGCCAGGGAGAAAAGAGCAAAGAAGAGTGGAGGAGAAGTGCCAGGTGAGCTCTCAGAGGCCCTCTTGGCACCATCCCATCACTGAGCACACGGGAGAGGTGTCAGCCCCTGGCTGCTGTGGGAAAAGGCCTGTTCAGCCTTTTTAAAAGCAGTGGGATCGAGAAACCCCATAATTCAGGCCCGTGAGGAAAACAGCTGACACCTAGAGCCTGCTGTCACTCCTGTCTGTGTGGGGACAGCCTCTTGACTGGGACTGCAGTCANCATTGGTTTCCAGCCTGCTGGCTGAAAACATCTCCAGCAGCCTTTCCTACTCCTAGCCCTCCCTTCTGCAAAGAAAGCGGCAGCTGTGGGGCTGCTCTTCCTGGCAGCTGAAGTGTTTGCTGAAGAGAGGAGGCAGCCAGATACTTCTGGCTCAGGTGGGCCTAGAAGGCTGTAGCCATCTGGTAAACACAACATTCCTTGCCCGTCACCTGCAGCAGGACATCCAGAGGCAATGCATGCTCCTCAGCTGGGCTCAGGAGGTTTGGCCCCACACAGATGGCCACGTTGCCAGCAGTCATCCTGCTGGTGCCCACGTTCCTGCTGATGTTTTTGAGTAGGGTGAGCAAGTGCTTGAGCAGGAGGAGGTGGGACTTGGGCAACTTGCTGGCCACCCTGAGGGGACAGGAACACAACGTTAAGGAAGTAAGAGGTAGCTGGCAGAAAACACGTCTCTTTCAAGGAGACCATTGCTTTGCAGTGAGGTCTCCACCTCTGCCAGTCCCTGTGGAGCAGGCTGGCTTGTCACCACACTTACTTTTTCAGACCTGCCAGCCTCTCCTGCCTGCTGGTCTTCTGCAGGGCACTCATCCACTCTTTGTACAGCTTGACCTGAAGGAGCTTAGAGGAGATCTTACGGAGGAAGTCCTGCAGTGCCAAGGGCTCTGGATGAGGCTTTGACCACAGATGCCAGGAGCACAGGCAGCATCCCTGGCACTCTGGCTCATGAACAGGTGCCTGGGTCTTGGCTCCTGCTCTTGCAGGTGCCCATCATCACTGTCAGAGCCTGGAGGTACTGGGCTCCAGGTCAGCAGGGTTCACCTTAGGGATGGCAGCCAGCAGGTGCACAGGCTGGCTTCCAAGGTGGACCTCCTCTCCGCTGTCAAGGGCCTTGCAGAGCTCCCGGGAGGCACGCTCGTTGGCTGGCAGATGGAAGATCCCCCCTGTGGATGGTCCATGCTCCTGTAGGAGAGCCAGCAAGTCCTGCAGAGGACAGGGAAGGAAGGACATTTGCTTGTCTGGAGACAGGCCCTGGGGCAGTTGAACCTTCCTCAGGGGCAGGAGTGAGAGTGGACGGCTCCACAGTTCTCAGTAGGGCAGGACAGAGGGGTGGCTGGAGGTGGGCATTGTGGGGAGGACCCAGCTTTGTCCCTGAGCCCCACCAGGGTTTCCTCTGCTGGGGACATCACCTCTCTGGAGGAGCCAGTGGAATGGGGACCTCCTGTCCAGGCTGGCTTACCTGGACAGGCTGGGGTAGCGTGCCGTCCTGGCTGCAGAGAACTGCCAGGGGCCAGCCGAAGAGAGCCCCCCTGCCCCCAGAGCCCGTCGGCCCGGGCACCTCCACAGCGGCCGAGGGCCCTCACCGGGCCAAGGGCCAAGGCAGCCTCCTCCTCCTTCTGTGGGTCCCACCTGCTGCCAGGGAGAAAAGAGCAAAGAAGAGTGGAGGAGAAGTGCCAGGTGAGCTCTCAGAGGCCCTCTTGGCACCATCCCATCACTGAGCACACGGGAGAGGTGTCAGCCCCTGGCTGCTGTGGGAAAAGGCCTGTTCAGCCTTTTTAAAAGCAGTGGGATCGAGAAACCCCATAATTCAGGCCCGTGAGGAAAACAGCTGACACCTAGAGCCTGCTGTCACTCCTGTCTGTGTGGGGACAGCCTCTTGACTGGGACTGCAGTCATCTCACAGCTCCTCACTGTTCTGTGCCCTGTTCCTTGGGCCCTTGCTGTCAGAGCCAGGGCAGAGCAAGGTGGAGCTTAGCATGAGGGTTCGGACAGCTAAGTCTTGGAATCATAGAATCATTTAGGTTGGAAAAGATCCTTGAGATCATTGAGTCCAGTTGTAAAACACTGCCAAGTCCACCACTAAACATGTCCCTAAGTGCCACATCTACACGTTTTCTAAGTCTCGTCAGGGCAGCCTGTTTCAGTGCTTGACAACCCTTTCAGTGAAGAAATTCTTCCTAATATCCAATCTAAACATCCCCTGGTGCAACTTGAGGCCATTTCTTCTTGTCCTATCACTTGTTACTTAGGAAGAGAGACCAATCCTCACCTCTCTACAAGCTCCTTTCAGGTACCTGTAGAGAGCAATAAGGTATCCACTGAGCCTCCTTTTCTCCAAAGAAACCCTGGTTTATGTCAGCCGCTTCTCATAAGACTTGTGCTCTACCAACTCACCATTTTCATTGCCTTTCTTTGGAAACACTCCAGCACCTCAGTGCCTTTTCTTGTAGTGAGGGGCCCAAAACTGAATACAGTATTTGAGGTGTAGTCTCACTAGTGTCGAGTACAGGGGGACAATTATTTTGCTACTTGTGCTGGCCACACTATCTCTGATACAAATGTGATGCTTAAACACTGGGGAGTAATTCAGGCATTTAACATACTAACCTAGTGCCACTTTGGCTGTTTTAAAGCCTAATATCCTATATATATACATGAAACTGGCAGACAGGACACAGGACCTGGGAAAAATGTATACCTCTTTAGATCAGCTAAGAGGGATACAAGGGCATCTCACATTGCACTAAATGTTTATTTTAATCCCATTTTAATGCCTAGAAGTCCACCATCTCTGTGCATGGACAGTTATTTAGCTCAAACCTGGCTGCATGGAGCAGAATTCAGGTGTCTGGAAACAGGCTCTGCAGTGTCACCTCAGGTACTGTGAGGAGACTCACCTGGGCTGTAGCTGCTACAATAGGAAAGGGCGGTGTAAATGCACCACCATGCTGGTCTGCTCTGCCTGAGGGTCTCAGGCACTGTGGAGACCTCCCAAATGGCACTGGGTATTTGTGTTAGGAACTAAACACTCTCTGTACAGATTAATTAATGTGCTTGCAGTGAGGTCTGCAGGGCACTTCAGATATCCTCAGTATCCCAGGATATCCCCAGAGGCTACTTCAGAGACCTCCCATATATCCTGTGTCATACAAAGGAGCTCCGTGTGGATGTCTCAGGGAGTCTGTGATGTGGTTCTAAATAAATGCTTAGAATTTTTTTAAATAGAAGAATTACTCAGTTGAAGCACACTCCTCCTCTAAGATGATATGGGTTTTAATGGCCAGGTCAGCATCTGTGCTTAGTCAGAAAGATTTTCAGATGAGACAGAATTTCCCTTTTGTTGTCTCAATCCAGTGCTTCATTCTCAAGAAATTAGTGTTTTCATTCTGTGTAGGCTTAAAAGTTGAAGATAAAGTACCCTGTAAAAGAAGATCCAGCAGCCAAACCTGCCCTAGGAGACCAGTTAAATCTGGCATTTAGTGCCCTGCTTTTGTCTTCAATAATATTTTGCTATCAGGAAACCTATGGTAGAGTATGGAAAAAATAAAGTTGTACCTTTTGAGGACTGTCCTGGTTTCACTGTGACAGTTACAGGCCACTGTCTGCAGGCCATTAGCAGTTTGGAGTCAACCAGGGCAGCTGACCCAAGTTGGCTCACAGGTATATCCCATACCATAAAAGTCACGCTCAGTGTAAGGAGGGAAGTTTACTGAGGATGACTGGCTCCTGCTTGGGCCCTCTTGCTTGGACCTTCTTCTCTTGCTTGGGCCTGCTTCACTTCCTGCTCCTGAGGACTGCATTCCCATTTGCTGGGACCACTGTTCATTTGCAGGGCTGAGTATATTTATTTACTTTATACTGGCATTGGTATTACTTTTTCTATTTCTTTAAATCTGTTTTCTCTTCAACCTCTGACTCTCCTCTCTTTTTCCTGATTCCCCTCCTTGGCTGGAGAGCAGTCATCTGATAATAGAGGAATTGCTAGAGTTTGGACCTGGATATATAGTAACTGTAGATAAGCATAGATCTTTCTACCAAGTTAGAGTAATCTGTGGAGTCCACTGTAGACCACATCATGCATATTCAATCGATGTAGAAAGAGTTAAGGTATGATGAAACATAAAAAATGAAACGTGAGACAGTATGATATCTATCTTTCTCATGTAAAGAACTTTGACAGGCAACCAGGGTGGTACTCTAGGAAGATACAGACCTCGCCATGATTTTCCCCATATAGTTAACAGATGCTGATGCCAAAATAAAGATCCATCAAAAAAGAAAAGTATTACCTGTCAAACAAAGAAGAATGCTTTATAAACCTTTAAAAATTAGAAGTACCCACAACAAATCTCATGTCCATTATGGCAAAGCACTGGGAGCAATGCCTGAACATACTGTCTGTCTTTATTCCATAATTCTGTTTCAGTGTCTTAGCAGAAGCTGGAAAATTTTCGCCTCTACAGCTGTGGACAGCAGGACCAAAATCTCTGGTGCTCTCCCTTCACTGGTCTAAGGATCCAAAAACAAGAGAAAAAGTGAGCGGTCAAACACCCCCCGTTACTGTGGGAAACTCAGTCCAGTACTGTGCCTCAACCTGGAGGAGTAATTACCTTTCTTCAGGGTCTTTGTAGAACGTTGAAAATCAATGGCTGCGTGCTTAGAGTAGGGAGAACCCCAAGTTAGCATCCAGTCCCTATCTTGGGCTGTGGCTCCAAGAGGCAGAACAAGAAAAAACAGATCAACCAACCTCGACCACTATAAAAAAAACAATTATACTTAGCTTTTTGAGAGTCCCTGTAGAAATCAGGGAGTATTTGGCTGTTTGGCTGAGAAGAGCACTGCTCCATGTTCTGGTCCTGTAACTGTATTGGTTTAAGGTTTGGGCAAGGGGAGGGACAGGTGGAGCGGCTATTCCACTCTCCTTCCTGCCACACTCTATAAAAGGACACAGGAAGTTCCGCTCGCCCCCTCCTCGCTGGGATTGCTGCTGGGACTGCACCTCTGTGTGGCTGACTACAACTCCAGGTGTCTTGGGAGGAATCCAGCAACATCTGAGGATCGGGGTTGAATATATTTGGATACATACCTTCCCTTGATACCTCTCTATATTTCCCATCCTTTAATATCCCTTTTGCTACTCCCTGTTAAAAGTTCTAATCATTATTTCCACCTTTGAGTGAGGCCTTTCTTCCTCCACTGGGAGGGAAGAGGGAAGAGGAAAGAGGGGTAAAACAAATTATGCTCCATGGGGGATTGCCCTGAGCCTTAAACTGAGACAGGCTCCAGGAAGCAAAAGAAAAAAATCATAGGTGAGCCAGCCTCTATTGCAAACAGAAACTCAGAAAAGAACTGTCCCTCAAACTGCAGGAATACTTACCTTCCTTCAGGGCCCCTGTAGAAACTTTAAAATCAATGCCTGTGTGTCTAGAGAAGGGAAAATACCATGTTTGTGACATGTCCCTTACTTCATCTCTGGCTCAAAGAAGCAGAAGAAGAAAGAAGGGATCGTCCACACTCCATCAACGTGGAAACAAACTGTACCACTACTGTCCACAATGTGG